>BJBW01001230.1:3740-37773 GCA_004320125.1 Scolopax mira | reverse complement strand
AGCCATGCTTTATCTGACCAGTTCCACCTCCAGTGCCATGTGATTGCATAGTAAATACTAAACTTCACGTATCCCATAAGTGACTTCATTCCAACTTTCTTCCTAAAAAATTGATTATGTGTTAGAAAAAAAAAAATAATACATATAGTTAAAGGCCTATATCTGCATCAGCTTCTCCCCGTTTACTCTACAAAAGAGGTTGTGCAACATACACTGATGACCAGCACGGACTCACCTTTCACCGTTGCTGTGTGACATGACCTGGAGTTGTGTCACAGCACTGTCCCAGTACTGCTGGTAGAAAGAAAAATACCCTCTCTCTGTTACCACCAGCCCCCAAAACTGCTACTACAACCACCTGTGTGGCCATCTGTGCTCCTCCACTGTTTTCAGGACTCGTATCAAGTTGCTCCAAAAGAGGAGAAGAACTGTGATAGAGCAGCAACATATATATCTTAAGGAAGGCAGTGGGAGAAATCATTAGGCCACTCTTTTTTTATGTTTGTGTGTGTTACCCTTACCCTTAATCATCCTTTCCTGTCTATTTCCAATCAATCAATCAATAAATAAATGTTGGTTGGATGATTCCATTAACTATTCAGTGATTCTAGTAACAAAGAGATTTCGAGTAAAGGGATGAGAAGAACTAATAAAAATTAGCAGCTGCGACTGATAGTTGGAACAGAGGGATTGGGCAGCAATTAGAGAGGTGTCCTCAGTAGCTACAGGCAGAAGCATCTAGAACCTCAGAGCATAAGACTGTTGTTTTGGCCAGCAAATTACAGTGAAAGGAAACAGCATTTTAAGATAAAGCAATATAAGAGATGAATGCAGCTTGCAGCAAACAGATGTCTTTTTCACACCCACCTAGATGACTTACCAGTGCAGTTATGCTTGTGCCAACTTCAGAAACAGTCATACAGACAAGAACATCTTAGGCAATAAATTATAGCAAATTTACAGAGTTGGGACAAGTTCCCTCTGACTTCTGGGATTCCTGAAGGCCACCCACCGTTACCCATTGAGTACAATCAAGAATGTTCCAGAGATGTAGATCATGTATGAATTTTGTCACACTTCTTAGAGTCTTAGGTAAGGAATGTCTTGCTGTTATCTATTTGTTTCAATTTGTGCCTAATTTGTATTGGGAAGTGCAAAATTCAGATAAACTGCAAAAGAGTCAACATGGACAACAAATGTTCATAAAAGAGAAACAACAAAGGGATATGCAAACTACCTCTAATCACAACTAGATAACACCAGTAAAAAACTTTGTTTTCCCCACACACGTGATTTTTTTCATATTTTTTAATTTACATTCATCCAATTCATCCAATGATTAAAACAAAACTCCATTTTATTTTAACTCCATAATATGCATTGAATTTTTATGTACCTGAGTAATGTCAGTGTAATAAGACGATCACACTCAATGCGTTTTTATCAGAAAGATATATTAGTACTTCTTTTTGAATTTGGCATTTCCTGTGTTATGACCCCAAGCATTTAAAAAAACCTGTGGTTAGTGGTACATCTACTTTATACAAGCCAGTGGTTTCCCATCAAATCAAATCTTGACATATTACGAGCGAAGGCACATTTCTAGATTGTAAATCCAGGGCAGAAAGTTCAGGTGAGTAAATTCTAGATAATTGGATATGCACTTAACACCTAAGCAGATTAGCTCAGTTTCAAAACTAACAGAAGACATATAGGAATAAAATAAAAACTCATGGGAAGATGCATGAAGGCACTGCTCCAAGGACTGTTGGATGAGAGGGAGATAGTGATGCCTTTTTAAGGACTGAGCAAAGGCAAGTTTTCTCAGAATTAGCTGCAGAAAGACATTCTGCTAAATATCTTTGCATTCTACAGAGTGATCAATTTTGAAAACCCTGTTAAGGTTGGTTCAATCCTCCACTTCATTATTTATTTCTAATTTTTTGGCTAACGAACTTCTGGAATTTTAGTATAACTTCAGAAGTTTTTATTTGACTTCTTTGATAGGCTTTTCTTGCAAATGACTCTTATAGTTTTTAAAATTCCTTTGCTTATTCTTAACATATTGTTAAGGCATTACAGCTGGCACCATTTTTTACAGTTTCAAATAATTTTTTCCCCTTATTCCAGACAAGTTTTCCGCCTTTGTTATGGAGAAATTCTGAACGTTTTATATATTCAAATATCTAATTGCTGGTTTCACTAACTTGTTATTTATATTTATTCAGGTTTGCTCTTTAGTTACAACAGGTTCACTTTAGTAACAACTCTAGTTTTGCTTGCTGCTTTACTTAAAATAAACTTGCTTGTGATTATATTTTTACAGTGATATTTCGTATCATCAATCTTCTACAATTTCCTCATTTCTTTCCAAACCTAGAGCACAAATACCATCATCTTTTTTGACTGATTTGGTTACTATTTGACACAACAAACTTTTAACTAACACATCTGGGAATTACTGGGCACTAGCAGTACTATTCGTGTTCATTTATCAAACTGTATCTGGGAAATGAATGTGTCACACCATAATACTATACCTAATGGTATATATCTCCCTGATCTCATAATTATCCACTACCCTTCTATGCCTTGATACAGAACTAAATCTAAATCTGGGGGGAGAAGTGGCTTTTATCATGCTTTTCTAAAATACTTTTGCCCCCAACAGATCCTATTTGATTTATACTTTTGATTTTTCCTTTCTCTGACATCTCTTAGGTCACTTGTGTAATGGTACATCATTCTCTTATATTTACCCTTTGCAGATAACAATAGTATGTAGTCTTTAACAGGCATGGTTTTTAATCATCTCAGCTCTAGAAAGATCAGAGAGACAGTAGCACCTTATAGACTTCAATGGACTTTTACTGTCACATGACAACATTTGTTAATGAATGAAAACAAACAAAAAATTGATTACTCCATACCTGTCATCGTGTGTGGTTTGATCTAGACCAGGGAGACAGGGTTCTATAGAGGATGGGGTTTTTTTCCTTCAAATTAAAGCTTACAATGTGGTCACGAATTGTCATGGAATTGTCAGAATTGGAAGGGACCTCTAGAGATCACTTAGTCCAACTTCCCTGCTAAAACAGGATTTCCAAGAGCATGTTACTTTCAACTTGACTGTTAAAGTCATTGAAGTGACTAATCAAAATTCACAGCTAAACTTGAACAAATTTACCATAACTTCCTTGATTATGGCTGGATATTAGAAAATAACACTGCATTTTTCCCAAAGTGCTGAAATCTATCAGCCTAGGTTTGGGCAAACTTTGTGTGCTTAAATGTCTTAACTTTCAAAGGAGGAAAAGTAGCTGACAAATTGGTCACATATTTCAATGTACCTCTTAACAGCGTTCTGTTGTATTTCAGTTTTACACACAAAATCAAGTCTTTCAAGTTGCTTTCAAGTTGTTTGGCTTTCTCTGGTGGAACTAAAGTCTCAGCAGTGAATAGATTTGTAAAACAGTTGTGAGTGGTTGTTGTTTTTTTTATTCCTTCAGCAATCCATAAATTTCCATAATTTGATTAATCATCTGTAGTGTCATATCTATTTGGAATTTTCTTAATATACAATGATATCTTTTTGTGATTTAAAGTAAACTATTTAGATAAAAGCATCTACATAAATAAATGGTTCTTGTAAGACCAGTTTGCAGATATTTTTCGCAAAAATCTTCCTTCAATAAGAAAGTAAATTTCTGCTACTGAGTGGGTAGAAATATCTAGAAAATAAATGAGTCTTACAAGTTCATAAATAGTAATACATAGCAATATTACTCAGGAAGTTTATGTGCAATTCTCATGTCAAATGCAAATGAAATAAGGCCTGTTTTATGGTTCCTTCACAAAGGAATATATATTATCCAAATCTTTCTAATTAGTGGTAGGACTTGCCACATTAAAATAATGGTGGTGGGGGAGGAATCACTCAACTAACTAATACACTGAGAACACCAAAGTCCAGGATGTATATTCAAACAAATAACATCATTCCATGCAGTTCCAATCCCCTTCAAACTAATTTGAGTCATCTCTGATGCTTCCACGATACACAATTCTACCAAGTTTTTGTGAGCAGAAATAGATTATTCAGTGTCTAGTTGACCCTATGCAGGGAGACCAATAAAAGAATATGTGCTAGAAAGTATATGACTTCAATATTAGGTCAATATTACAACCCTGCAAAAATAGCATCCATTAATTAATGGTAGGACATCAAGAACTTGGCCAAATAATGTATCATCTTAAACAAAATGTAATCCAGAAACTGTCTTATATTATTTTAACTTGAGCTCGCAAATTTTGTGGTTTATTCATCTTCAAACTTTGGTAAGGTTTTGGTTTTTTTTTTAATTTGAAGGCAAACTTTTTATATCGGTAACATGCAAATCAATGTAAAATATGGGAAATCAAAAGAAATTTATAAATTATATTGTTGTGTCAGCAGAAGCAGTGGACTAATCTGTTTAGATGTAGTTATTTATTTATTCATCTAGTTCATATTTTTATGATTTACTTATTTTATTACATTGCTAATTGGTACCTTTTCTCGGAGAAAAGAGAAAGGTCGAGTTGCACTGTCCTGGGAAGTGCAGAAGCCAGAAAACACACGCTGTATCTTTAAAGTGAGGTTCCTTTGTATTCCAGTGACCCCTAGTTTAAATAGACAGCAGCAAGGGCTTGAAGATGAATGATGGTTGTGACACTTTATTACCACATTGGTTTTTTTCTGTACTGTGACAAAAGAAAAACAAGCAGTAATGCATGGCCCAAAGGATACGATATTTCATGACTAATGAGGGAGTACACATCCCTAAGGAACAAATTAAAGAGACAAAAGAGGAGAAAAACCAGAGAAAATGTATACAGAAAAAAATAATAGGAACTGTTACAAGAAGCAATTAAAGAAAAACTGCAGAAATCTGTCCACTCTGATCAAATGACTGAGACCAAGCCAGAAACAATTACTATTTTGATTCGGAATTCTTTTATAATCTGAACGAAAACTCTTCAGGGTTATATGACCCATGATAAATATTTTTATTTTGTTCAGACTTCAGTTGTAAATATGCTCATAAATGAGAATGCCTATTTCTGCACATGTGAGTAAAACTAAATTGCATGGAATGGAATCCTAACTTATTAAGATACGAGTGCTTTAATTGCTGAGTACTTGGACACAATCTGTACTGTTGTCATCACATAAATAGTGCATGAGATATTGTTTCCTTTGCAGTAGGCCTATTGAGGCTATCAATCTTACTATGCTTACAATGTAGGAGTCTAGGTAAAATTTTTTGTAAATCATAAATAGTTATTGAGTCATCATCTCCAAGCTTATTCACTTTATCTAAGCAGGCTGAATTGTAATGTATTAAGAATATCTTGAAATTGATAACAGTTAATGTGTGTTTGTCTCATTCACCCGCATATAATACATTCCATATAAATAGACATGGTGGTGAAAACTCTGCCAGGCTATACATATCTATTGTGAATGAAATGAGCCCACCGAGACAAGCTGATCCTTTCCATTGATTCAGAAAGATGTGCCACACTTTGCTACATCAAGGAGGGGTAATTTGTAGACCAACCCTCTCTTTGTCTTCCAATCACCAGTTTTAATACTTCTGGTTCTTGAGTTTGTCACTTTCTCCTGGAATTATCCAAGGAAGCCTTCACAGAATAATCTAAAAAGGTGATGATGTGATTCTTTTTCTTTTTGAAACATGGAATAAGAAAGAACCCTCAAAATTACCTTTGTTGTAGGAAGATTTGCTAAAATGCAGGACAACTGGATTCATTCTCTTCTCTGCCTGGAGAAGCACAGAATTTCCAGAAATTTCCTGTAGGCTTTTTTTGACCTTGAAGAAAAGAACTTATGTTTCTGGAGGTCAGAAAGAGGGAGTAAGCAGAGGCATACCTGTCTAGCTTGATATTTATGACACCTAGTTGCAAAAGAAGAAACCTGGCTTTGAGTCCCTCTCCAAAGGGACTGGTTTTATCAGCTGAAGTTCATGCAAAATGTTTGACTAGCCATGGCTGCTGATATTGCCTTGGAAAGGCCGTGATTTCATTTTGTTTGCTTTCCTCTTAGTGTTCTAAAATGCTTCGCCACCCACACATACAAACTACTATGTGTACTTAATTACTTTGCATCTGTGAGATATGTAGAAGCCCTGTTCCTCTGGCCCATCTGGCAAAACAGTAATGTTTGTTTTATCATATGTACATATGTACAACAAAAGTCAGTGTCCACCTACAAAGGCATCTCTCTGAAACAACCTCATCTAATACTTCATTGCCTTTTTCTGGACTAGTCTAAATGTATATAGTCTTCCAAATATCATCTTCCTTTATTATCTTAATTATGTTTGTACAGTTCAGGAATCAGAGCTTTTATTTGAGTTTGAGCTCAGTATTTGTCTCTTATAACTGCTCATGCAGCCAGATTTCACATTCTCTATGCAAAAAATGCACTCTCAGTGCCCAAATTGTCTTTCACAGCAAACATGATGACTTATACAACTGTTAGAAGGAGCCCAGTGCAGCATCTATGGGCAGATCAGGCCCGTGGTTGGGCACCCGCTCTCTGACAAAAACATACCATTCACTGCTGTGGTCCAAATGCTCTTCAGAGATCCAGATTTTTAAATCTGGATTACTTTTCAGTAATCTATAGGTGGTTTGAGCCACTAATGACAAAACAAAACAACAGGAATTTAGTTTGCTCTGATCATCTCCAGATGGTTGCCTGGAGGGATTAGTGACATGCTTTGTTATGTTGTAATGACATGATGTCATCATTATAACTGGAAGTACTGCTAGTTCTGGTCCTTCTAAGACTGATGAATATTTGGCATAAACCCCAGAAACAAAATGGTCATTTAAAACAGCTTATGGGTTTGCATCATGGAAAGATTCCTATTGAAGTAGATCTCTTGCAACTTTTTAAGCAACTATAGCTGCACTGCAAAATAAAGCACGTGGAAAAGTGGATCATGTTGTAACGTGCTGTCATTTCTGCAAAAAGCAAACCAAGCAAAACAGTTTATCTGATGTTCAAGCAAACTAGTAAAACAGTTTCTGTGTGTTCAATTAATGTTATTATGAGATATTGTAAATTGCAGGCATCAGACAAAAAAAAATTGAATTCCCAGTCTCCAGAACATCTGTCAAAACTGCCATAATTGCCCACAACCAGGGAAATGTATTTTGCTGCATGGCTTAATCTCAGATCTGTATTACTGAGGTTAGTCAAATTTATTCTTTCTTCAGTCTATACCTTTTCTAAAGGTAAATGTTGTAAATGTCAAAAAACATGACTTTTTCTTTTGTCCAACCTTCCTTCTCTTCCTAGTATGCCTGATCTTATTCCAGTTTCCAAATTGCATTTTTAGCAAAAGGCAATTAAAAAAAGAACCTGTATGTCATTTCAAAAGTAAAGAACAATTTAAAAAATGTTGTAATAAGGACGGTCTTTTAAACCTTCTTCAAGGCAACTACAAGCAATTTAATTGCAACATGTGCAAAGAATTTCAAATGAGAGAAATTAACATATGTTAATTTCTCCACTTTTTACCCATCACCAAGGGAATTTTTAAAGAGTTATTGCTCAGCAAGAACAGCTAAGAAAACAAATATCTCTTAGAATTAGCAAGTATCACTGCTCACTCATCTGAAGAATTGATTAGTCTGTCTTTGCTAAAACTGCAGAGAGGGGCAAAACTGGTCTTACTCCCACTGCTCATTTGTACTGAACTGTTTATTGGCCTTCCTTTTTTTTCTGTTGTATTTTCCCACAAGTACTCCAATTTTCTTTTATCAGCATAATTCTCCTATGGAAATGTTTCATTTCCATATAATGTCAATAAGCATAACATCAACTTGCATTTTGGAAGAGCTGACCAGAAAGAGGATTGGTAGTTAAGAGCAGTTCACAGGATGTAGAATTGTTAGAAATAACCAGCTGCTCTATTCAATTGCTGCTCTGGTTTAATCAGGTTTTCCCTGTTCAGAGACACAGACATCAAGGGAGAGGAGTAGGAACCTCTAAAATTTCCTGGCTCTTCCATGTGGGCTGGGGACAAGCCCTTTGGGGCAGAAAGACACCCTGTTTTATAGCCCAGATCTAATGGCTTTTCTGGGCTTACTTTCTGTCATCCCAAATAAATAAAGGTGAGACCAAAGCAAAGGAAATCTCAAATTATTTGTGGCTGAAACAAGGGTGTTATTCTCTAGATATAGACGGTGACTTTGTGCTGGAGAGCTGAGAGGAAAAGATAGGACAGATAATATGTATGAGAGAGAGAGGGGTAGTACACATGGAATATGTTGTCCCAAATCTACATCTTAAAAGAATTATTTACTCCAATTTTTAATCATAAAGTGATTGAGAATATTGAAGGCTGAAAAATCCCGTTGCCTGGAAAATGAGCACCAACGACTAAAAACTTGCTAAGAATTTAGTTACTGAGTCCCATGTTACTTAATGTCACTAAAGCAACCATCAGACTGCGTAGACACATTAAAGTATGGGACACCTGGAGGACAAGGACGTAAAAATATTTTACATTGGTGTCAGGTAGTAGCTGTCTAAAACAGACCTCGGTGCTCATATGCATTAAATAGACATCTGCTTTTTTCTCTCAATTCTCATTGAATGAGTCAAATTGCTATCTATCGATTCTGTCAGACTGACTCAGGGCAGATACCTACCAAAACCGCTCTCAAAGTACAGATGCACAAGGTCAATGTTCTATGTCAAGGAAGCACAAACCAAAAAAAAACCCAGACAAATCATGTGGAAGGACCCCTGACTACTAATTGCAAAAGGAGAAATAAGGACTTGGAGAAATGGTGCGCCTTTATCAGAAACTCGGCCTCTCTTTAATAATCAGATTAAATCGCATTTGGAAGGAGTCCCATTCTTAACTATGTGCAGCAACCGGTTGAAGGTAAGGTTCCTCTGCCAAAACAGATTAAATCACAATGATTTTTCAAACAAAATAACAAGTAATAGAGCAATCACATATGAAAATGACAGCAAGCAATGTGCCAATAATGTTACCTACAACTGTGATTCAGAGGATAATGTTTATGAGAAAGGTGTATACACAGGGAAAGCATTCAGCAAGGCTGAAAATATACCCAAGTTGGGAAAAGATAATTTATTTAAAAAGAAATGTAAGCTAGAAGTAAAATCAATTTTAGCATTCTAGACTTGTACGATATGGATATGATTATTGCGTTGTGTTTCTTTTCCTTGGCAATGGAACATAAGCTGGGGAACTCAGGAGACAAATCCCTGCCTTTTCTGTGAAAGGTCAATATGGAAATTAGAAGCAGGAGAATACAAGGTGATGTAGGCTTGCAGGCACAGCCAAGAAGTCATGGGAATGAATACTTAAACCACCTTAAATGACATAAAGCTATCTAAAGCAGGTAAGACCAAGTCCACTTTTGAAATTTTAAAGTAACAAATGTTAGACCTTTCTGACACAATTGTCGTTAGACAGCTAACTTTAGACCTTTTAGTTAGACAGGTTACTTTTAGAGCTTTTCTAAACAAAAGTACTGATCAAATAAGAATCATCTCAGTAAAAATGTTAGTCTCCTTTCACTTGTAGGGGAAGATGAAACCATAACTACTATTTGGTATACTTTAAATGGTTATTTAGAAATTGGCTGGAGACAGAAAGTCTGACAGAGATCTGTTTCATTCAGTTTGTTTCTCTCTCTATTTCTTCCTTCTTCCACATATATACATTCATACATGTCTACTTATATCTGTACATGCATATGTGTATGTACAGATACACATCCAGCAACATTAGGTTCATTCCAGAACAGCTGGTTCATACAGCATCACTCAGAACTTCCATCCTAGCACAATTTCCCAGATGAAGACACCAATGAATACCCAAGACAGGTGATCATACATCAACAAGATAACTTTATAAGTTCTCTGCTCGTTTTTCTCAGCCTAAAATAGTCCCCCACAACCAGGCACTTATACTGTGGTCCATGAGTTCTACTTCAGCATCAAACATCCTAGTAATAGAACAGGCATATTTTACTGTATCTAGGAGGCTGAACCAGCTAACTAATCATTGGTAGAGAGCTTGTTCAGATGCTAGGGAAGCTGAGAATGAAATAATAATCAGCTAGTCAGTGCTGTCAATGAGGAGGGTCCTTTGGGCACATCAAAACAGAAAAAACTGAAGATGTAGTGCATTTTAACATTGAAAACTAGGACGCACAAATATATTAGGGTTCCCTGAAGTGCTGTGATGGCTTAACTAGGGATTTGGAAGTCATCATTTTGGAACTCAGTATGTACTGTTGGAGATAGAAAGGACTTGGGCATTGCCTTGAGCATAAATTATTTAGTACCTAGAGCAGGGCTTTTTACCCAATTTCCCCTATTGTACAAAGGAATAATAGACCTTTCATAACGCACTTCAGCTTTGTCACAATAAAATGTTAGAGGTAGTGATACAAACAGATTTTATGATAACTAGAGGTAAATAAACTGAGATTAATGCTTCAGGAATCCTGAGAATAGTTTTCTTATATGCTTAAAATAAGATGTCAGAAAGCCATGTTGAATTAAGAAGCACCTAAAAGGAAAGGTATGACTCTCAATATATGGATCCATAGCATTACACAGTACAATACATTTCTGTTTCCAAACAGGAATTAAGACTCAATTTCTGTGTACTGGACAACAAATGTTCTCCCAATCACAGAGGAAGATGAGGAATAGAGAGGTAAGCAGACCTCTGTTGCCGCTTAAGAAGGACAAGCTACCAGCCAGGGGTCACAATATTGTCAGTGGCACATACAGTTACTAGTCTGAGCAGCAATGGATAGGAATGGTTTGAACATATCCCCCAAACCAGGAGAAAACTGTGACGGTCTGTAAGGAACCCCTAAAGAAACTGTGGTATCACAGAGATTCATCCACAACAACATCCCCAAGAGGCATCCTCTGCATTCAAAAAAAGCGGAAGGTTACTTTATAATCAGAACATCCCTGGGGTTAGTGGAATCTTGCAGATGCAAGGAAGAAAAAAGAACAGTCTCTTCACTTTCTTGATATTTCAAAGCGCAAACATCAAAAGAAAACAGCACCCAAAAAGAACAGAGTATGGGAAAAGCAACAGAGCTAAAAGTTGAAAATAGCTGAGCAAAACCAGAGGGCTGAATGTGACAGATCGTTATTTCTTAGGTGTATTTCTTTGTACCCAAAAACTCAGTGAAAGCTCTTTAGATGACTTGTATAGAATAGACATTTTCTGAATTTCAAAGCCATTCTATGTTATTTTGGGTGTCTGTCTCAAGGAATGGCTGAAACAAAATCAGTATGATTAAATGTAATTAGGTGTTTGTTGTCCTTTTCTCAAAGGGATAATTTATTTCCAATTATTCCAAAAGCTATACAAGCCCTAGTTGATTTTCTCTAGAAAAAGATTTTGCATCTAGAACTAACACGACAAGGGGGGGATATTGCTCCTATTTTGAAAGTGGAAAAGAATTGTCCAGTTTTGTTTTGTTTATACTTGATTTTGATAGAGATCAAACCTGTCCTACTTTCCTAAGTTGGGAAATCAGTACCACCAGTAAATCCCAGCTTGGTCTCCCAGGCAATACATGTAGTATTTGTCATGAAGCTGTGTCTTGCCAGTGGTGTTCTGCTCATACCCATGAATAGTGGATCTGTTTCTGTAATCACAGTGGAAACTTAACAGATGTTAAAAAGTGTATTTCCTTTAAGGCCATATCACAACCAAGAGGTAGAGAAAACCAAGCCTACTATATACCAGCCAAATGCTTTTCATGGGGACATACTTTCAACCACATCGGTGGCTCCAGGGGGGCACCCTTACATAGGAATGTTAGTTCTGTACAAGAGGCACAGCCAGTCAAATAGAGCAAAGAAGTTTGAGCAGGCAAGTACAAGGTGCAGAGGTCCAAAAATACAAGTCTAGAAGAAAGCTGCTCCAGTATTCTTTTACTAAGCTGTGCAGAGTAACATCCACTGTATCTGCTTTTAATGTGGTCTTTTCAGGAGACAGCAGTGTGTCAGCAGGCCAGGCACATGTGGCATCCAGCTTTCAGCATCATTGCCAAAAGCAGAGAGGACAGTAAGAAATGTGGACTGTCCTGCAGATGTTCAAAAGGCAATCAAGTATGTGGGACCACACTAAAGTCCAGGCAAAGGATTTTTGTTGTGACAATCCAGCATTGTCCTCTCTGTATGAAGCCTTTATCTAGAGACACATACTCTTATTTGACCTGGTTCAGAGATGCCTTCGTTAAGCACCCTGTGAAGGACCAATACATATTGTTGTAAGAAATAAAAGGTAAAATTGTCAATACCAGGAGAATCCTGGTATAAATATAAGAGATATAAGGAAAAGAATAAACACAAAACAGATATTTCATAGATGTCTATAATGTGCCCAAAGTAGTACTTCTTATGTGAAGATAATCGTTCTTTTTTTCCTGTCCCTTCAAATACTCAAATTTGTGTAGTATATTTTATATTGTATGTTGTTTCTTTAGAGCAAATAAGTTACTTGTTAACTTTAGGAAAATATAACTACAGGGAAAAGCCTGATAGTAACTAAGAATTCAAACATACAGAAAGTAGGCACTAGGATCCCTGGAAAACAATTATGTGAATATGCAGCCATAAGGACGTGAATTTCTCTTTGGTTTGTTGTTCACTTCTCTCAGAGTTCTACAGTGGGTAGCTTAAAATGGTGTTGGTAGGATGCAGACATTAAAAATCAATCCTCTATTGAACAGCCATTTTAATATGGTTCCCCTCCGTAAAATGAGAATGTTGATATTCTGACCCTTTTCTGTCCATTTTTTCTATTTGGCTCTTTAGAGCAAGAGTTATCTTTTATTGTCCCTTACTTACAACACCTAGCGTAATTGGTGTCTGGTTTTGGTCCAGTGATTTTATCACTACCACAGCAAATAGGAGTAGCAGCGATAATGACATTGGCCACCCCAGACAGGGAGATACAGATTGACAATCTTTGTGACAGTGGGGGTAGGTGGCACTGCTGATGCCAATCTAATTAATGATTGCACTGACTGTTTACAAATACATGTGCCCACAAGTGACATCAATCATTGCAAGTGATGACTTAATCCTATTGAAATAAGTAAGCCTCACATATCTTATGAGTTTTAAAGGTTTAAAATTATTTACCTATTGTTTAGGTAGTCCTCAGCAAAGTTCCTGGTCCATAGTCTTCATCTGTTTCATTTATTATTATGGTAATATCACACAATCGGTATCACTTGAATAAGATGTCTTGCATACTTCTTACGTGAAAAGGCTCTCTATAAAGACAAAGTGAAATCAAGATGTCATGTCTTGGCTCACTCTGAAATTCAGAGAGCATCCAGAGATGTTCAGATGGCTTCAGGTTTTGGGTACGTTTCATAAATGTCAACTATTGTTGATCTGCAGTGCCACTGTCCCACTACGTGCCTTCTTTGGTTGTCCCTAAGATGGTAGTTGACTGCGACCAGTTTCCAGCACCAGGATTGAGACCAGTTTTCCCTTCACTCTTCAGTTCTGCTCTGCTCATGTCCTGTCCATTAATAAAGTATTGAGCCCAAAGCTCATGAATGTCTGCAACAGCCTGGCACTGATGGAAAGATCAGCCTCTACTCCATGTTCTGCCACCTAAATTGAGGCTGAGCTAAAGTGAGATCACACACCCGAGAGTGTATGGTTCCAGGCCACTTTGCTAGCAAAGCCTTCTCACAATACCCTATATCAAAACCTTAAACATACAAAGGAAAAAGGAATAAAAGTGTTTCGTCTATAGGAGAGGCATAAGACAATTTACAACCAAAGATTTTATATGAGCATTAATTTGTTTTAACAATGACAGATACAATAAATATGGTAGACAAACTTAATGCATTTGGAAAGAATCCAGAGTAGAATTTAGAGGTTAAGTTCTATATAAAATATATGGCGAAGTAGCAATAGTAAATTACATACTTGATTATTCATTTTTATTTTGGTAAATTGTATTTGGGACAAGCTATTTATTGCTCTTTAAGTGGTATGATATAGGTACTATTACTATATGAGAGAGTTTGAATTGATAAAGAATGCATTATTGTAATAGCTGCATAGAAGAATATTTGCATACAAAACCATAAACAATATTGCTTATGCTTCAGTTTTACTCTCAAACTATTTATATGGTGATTCATTTTTCAACTTAGCTCACTGTTCCACTTCATTAATAGTAAGGAAAAAGATGACATCAGAAAAATAATAAATTTTTTCCTGACAAATGAGTATTTTCTACAGCCTGTTAACAAAGACTGCGTAGAAATCCACAGCTTCTTTTTTTTTTTCAGTTTAATCACACTTAAGATGCGTCATATGTTCTCTTGCCTCCAGTGTGATTTGACTGGAGTAGTGATGGATGATGATAAAACAAATTTTGGGAAGTTGGGAGTCACCCCATACCACAAAAGATACCAAATGCACTTAATAAACTGACACATACAGAGACTTTTCAGACATACAGAAACAAAACAACATGCAGTGTCTTCCAATTTTCAAATGTGAGGGATCTGCAAGCAATGTTGTAAAAAAAAAAGTATTTCCTGTGTCTATATGTGTAAAAATATGTTCATACACATACAGATTTTGAGAAAGTAAGATACCAATAAATATTTGACATATTTTAATCTATAATAATCACAAGAATATTTTTTAATTCATAAAAAATGCAGGGTTTTTTTAATAGAAAAAGAATAATTTGATGAGTAGGTAGACTACAGGTTATTAAAAATTGGTTTTTTTAGTTGACTATTGTGTTTTAAGAACAGGAGACCTAGATCCAAGCCCAGCTGATAATCCAGTTCTCTTCTTGAAAACCACATTTTGAGATGCCAGCACAAGAGTTCCTGCCAGTGCTGTCCCGAAGTCATGTGAGGAAGCAAACACTAAAATCCTGGATAAAATAAGTTTGATTGAACAGCAGTGAGCCATTAGTACGTGGCCTATAACAGATGCTCTGAAAGGATATCAGAAATACACTGCCATGTGTGGAGCCTGGCAGATTTCTCACAAGTATAGTTCCAGGTACTCAGTAGATGTTTTCTTTCATAGTCCCTTTCTTATATGCTCTTCCAGTTTAATAGGAGAAGCATTTTCCTTTCCATTCCTGTTTCTAGCGAGACTTGGAGGCCTCAGACTGGAATAAAGATTATGGGGCAGATCTGAGGATGCTGGGCTGCATTATTTTCAAAATACGGATCACTTACTATGCCCATGAAGTTCAGACATGGATAGAAACTCTTTGGAAAAGAATTGTGCTTGCCTCTACACTTCCTGCACCAAGGATGATCTTATCAGGCAGAACCCAGGGCTGCTCCATCACTTTACATAAAAGCAAGGAAAAGCTAGGATTTGCATACTAAACATATGAATTTTACCAGTTGGTTCCTCAATGCAGATGCTATCAAACTTCACTAGCTTATCTCTTCCAAATCGCCCCCAGAGGTGGGTGGTTCCAACAGGCCCAGCTGTGATGTGCCAGAACAAAAGCTTGTTATATTTAACAGTCCCTTCGCTTTTACACATAGTGGATGATAAATTGTGTAAAAACGTCCAGCTGGTCTCCGCACTTGTGTTAATAGAGTTTCATTAGACACTTTTACGTTCTAAAAGATAATCCCAGTTTGGAAGACGTTAGCTTGGGAAATATTTTACTGGCAGATGAATAATATTTGCAGACTCCTGAAAGTCATAGATCTGGGATTGCATCCCGCTTTCATTCACTCTAGAGAGCCTGATGTCTTACTGCTGCAGGAGATATAAGTAACTCCAGAGAAAACAGTTACATCCAGTACTCGCACATGTACGCACAAGTTTAATTACTTTTCTGTGTCTGAGTCAAATAACACAGAGATAAACGTCAGTTTAATAGTAGGTGGTAACTGTTCTTTTTCTGATTTACCTGTGGCTTACCAGAGAAATTTTTTCCTGCTTAGTAAAACTATGATTTGGGAGTGAAGTCCCCAAACATGCATTGAAAAATATCCAAGAAACATAAAACAAAGAACAATGTTAGAATACATCTCAAAAGCATTTTAAGATACCAGAAGCTTTGCCTCCAGCTCCTCATGGTGGTGGTCTGACAGGCTTTAAACCCCACACCTGATGGGAATTTTTGGTCCAGGGGACCACACTAAATCTAGTCAGAAGCAAAACTTGACAAAAAAAATATGCTGCATTTGTATAGGGGTCCAAACATTGGCTGCTTTGATATACTGCTCTGTTCCCTGTGTGCCCAATTACTTGCTCATAAATGAATGGGAGAAAAGAAATTCCTTCAGGAAACATTGAGAGCCTATTTCTTACTGTATAAACCATAAATTAAAACTGGGTAGATGGGTAGAAATGCGTGCTGCCATCACATTTTGACAGCAGGAGAGGACTTAAACCCTCTTTGGCTGCAGGAGCTGTGTATTGGTGGCCACATCACATGCTATGGGAGACAGTGTTGCTCCAGTCCCTGTAAATAAGTATGGTTGGGGCAGAGGTTGGTTTATGTGTGTGTGGTTTTTTTTCACAAAAAATTGCTGCTATTTTAGGAAGTTGTTATAGAGAACCAGCTCTTTTCTAGTGGAAGGAAAAAGAAGCTAGCTTTAATAACATGTCTGGATGAGCTTTACTTCTTCTTTGACTTTGAGATGACTCCTTCAATTATATTTTAGTTTTCTATTGTAAAATTGTTGAGTCTTTACGTCAGCGCATCCTCAAGGGAAAGAATAGCAACAAGGAGTGAGCCAGTCTGTTCCCTTCCACAGGTACCTGTCAGAAAGCTAAAATAAGAGGTAATCTTTTTTTCAGTAATATGATTTGCCATTTATATCTTTCTTGGTTGGTTAATACATGTTGGCTTGTACGTCCCTGAAATGTCCACTAAACCTTGCAATCTCACTTCTGATTGTATTTGGAAGATTTGACTACATATTAGAAAAATATAGTAGGGAATATCTATCAAACTGAAAGCAGTAAAAGATTTTTTCTGTAACTTTTACCTACAGAAACTCAAGTTCATTCAGTTATATAACACATACTTTCTGTCCCAAAGCCTTTAAATATTTTGTCCCAGTCACTGCATAAAAAATATTGCTTATTAGATGCTTAATGTGATGCTTTCATTATTCTTAAGAGAAATAGAAGTTAAATAGTTGTACAAATAGGTGAAAACTGAACCCATAAACTTGGACATTACATATTCTTATGGTATAATGCATACATTTTTGTATAAACCATGCTTTATGTAAGTTACTACTTAACTTTAATTATACTTAGAAGTTAAATCCTTATAAATGGACTCCCTGTAATGGCATTTTAAGGCTGCAAGCCCATTTCATTTACATTCATGGTATTTTGAAAATTACCTTCTGTGTTAAAACCCAGTACTGTTACCGAAGGTAGCGGCTTTTAAAATTTCAGTGTCCTAAATTCTTCGCTGTAGCCCTGCAACTCTGTAGAGTGGATCCAAAATATTATTGAGTCAGAGCTCTCCATTCAAACCAACAGGGATTGAACAAACATATATCCAAGTAATAAGATTTTCTGGATTTAAAACTAAAAGTAAAACGTAACCTCAATAAATCATTTCATTTTCTAATTACGTTCTAGAATGGATTTTCATTAAACATGTAGTATATTTGATCACTCATGTTCATTTACCCAAAATTTTTTCCTGAAAGTTTCCTAGTGCCAGACTTCACAATTATTACAGAAATGTAATGACTCACAGCATTTGTTTACTCCTCTTTTTTAGTGAGAAGCAAATACCTATGGGATTTCTAATTATTGGGAAATATCAGCAATTTCCTTGCCCTTCACTTCTAAAGCAATATAATCAAATGTTTGCTTACTTTGCAATTACAGTAGAAATCTCCAGGTGCTTTGTATTATTTATTCAATTCCACAGCAATTTAGTCAATGTTGTATTTAAGTACAGAATAATTACATGCCTGTTCAATAATGAACTGCACCTACTAAATGTTTTTAATGTATCGTTTCATAATTTAGAAAGCAAGAACAAGAAACTCAATTTTAACCACTAGCTTTCTTTTAAAGTGCATTTACAAAGGGAGAATTCTACAAAAGTAGAGATCATGTTTCTCATTGCTGTAACCAGCCATTTTGAATATGATTTGACAATATATTTCCAAATTATATTGTTGGAAAGTATGTTCAAAAAAGCTTAGACTGTTTTTCTGGGGTTTTTTTAAATGGCATGTTTTATTGATTGTTGTTTTGCAAATTACTTAACACATTATTAAGTCACTGGAACCGCACAAACTGAATAATTAGTGTAGCTCTTTCACAACACACTGCAGGTAGGAACATTTGCCTAAAACAGAGGGGAGGGAGTCAAACAAGCTATTCACTCAGATGTTCATTGTGGAGTGTTTTATGACCATAATCAACTGTGTGTGTCCTACAGAAGCGCTGGGACCATGTGCTGACTGTGGGCATTCTTCTCCGTGAATTTTCCGTGTCTATGTTTATGTTCATCATTTTTTTACTTCCTGATATCTTTCTCTTTACGATTTGACCTCTGTTTTCCAGACATGAACAGTGTTGAAGAAATCCTTTTGGTCTATATTTCTCATGGAAGTGTAAGAAGAGAAAGAATAGCAGGAAATGAACAGAGCTGAGACACTTCAAGTAGCTTCAGTGATTTATGGACCAAAATAAGTTACACATGCCAAGCCTAGGCCTGGAGAAGCTACATCTGTTCCAGAGAAGGAGAAAAAACAAATTTCACAGCTTCATATATACCGCTGATGTATTGAGAATTTGTTTTTAACAATATTCCATTGCAATGGATATCCAGCTGCTTCTTTTCATACATAGCTACCACTAGCCCTTGTAGCTGGCTGAAAAGGTTTCAGAAGTATACCATGATATAATTCACTCAGTGGGAGTTACAAGCCAGACAACTCAGCCCTGGTGTTTACTGGAGCTGCCTCTGAAAGTCTAAATCAGTTTCCTGTTCCAATTAATACAAACGTTTCTGAGTGCACTGGCTGGTAGTTACACCAAGTTTAGCTCTTCATGAATATAAGAAGAATGATCTGAGGCTGAACGAGGCCAGCAAGATCAAGAAAATCTTCAGGAATGACCAAATTCAACATGCCAAAATTATTGTAAAGCTAATTCTTCACATCACAGGAAGATGCCATCTCACAGTAAAGCCTCAGAGACCAGTTTGTGTAGAACACTGTCATGAGCTTTTCATGCAGGTTTTTAACCTCTGAACTATATTAAAACTGTCTTCTGAAAGCAATCAGTTTCTCCCATAATTCATGTGCAGTCATGATGGAAAATGACACTGTAAACTGTATGTATGTCATTACTCCATTGCAAAGAGGTGTTGCTAATGTTGTTATTTTCAAGTGATTTCTTGTCTGAAAGTTAATAAAAGGTTGTTTACAACAATAGAAAGTTTAAGACAAAACACTGACTGGAAATATCCACCAAGGCTATGCTGTCACTTTTAGTATCCTCACAATAAACTGACAACTTTAATATATTGCCAGAATTCCACTGGCAATCCTCTAGATTGTTTTGTATCCTCTAGAAACCGCTTTATAATTTCACATAAATTTGCATCCCTAGAAAGATGAAGTGATGATATTTATACTGTGATCTGTACCACCCTTTCATGCTGTCTTTTTCTCCTGTTTCTCTCACTAAGCAATTGAAAGAGCGAGAGCCCTGCAGGCAATTGAAAATGTTGAACCAAAATTGCAACAATATTCTTAATTCTGTACTACATGCCTACATCTCCTGTAGTCACCACTTGGACCACTGGAGACTATGACCAACACCTGAGCAATGTCGAAACCATGTACCTGCACAGAACATAAGTAGTTTGCTGACTTCCCTTCAGCCATATGGTCCAAATGCGTGTTATTCTGTCAACTGAATACTTTATTCTGAAAATTGCCCTATTTGCCTTGTTTGCAACTGTTGGTCACATGCATATGAAAAGATTGGTTGTATTTCATTCCTCCTTGAACAACAGATCTAAATGTCAAACTATCCTCCTCAAACATTAATAGAACTAAATGTCAAACTATCAAGGCTCACCATAATAAGCCTGTTAAATGCTAGACAAATGGCGTTTTAAAATTACTAAAACTGTGAACAGCATTTCAGTACAAACCAAATGCAGCCTTACTGCCAGGCACCAAAAAAAAAACAAAACCACAAACAACAAAAAACAGCTAAAACACCCCACTTCAGTTGATTGGTTTTTAATTTCTAAAAGCATTTGGCCTGGCCACATAATTGCATGAGAAATAGCACTAAACTGTCACTAACACACATCAACAGTATTTCAGACTTTCAATCTCCCTTAGCCAGTCATTCACTCCCACGCAATGCTCTCTGTATTGAGCCACCTATTCGTATAAAAACTACATTAAAAAAGGCAGTGAGTCACAGTGTACAATAAAATCATTGCCTTTCTAAATCATGTTTATTAATATTAGGGCAAAGTTACATTTGTAATACATTTATATAAAACATATTTATATTATACTTATCATATATAAATGTGTATATTTGTACATACTTATGTGACATTTATATGGTTAGGCAAAGTTCTTATTCAATTAGTTATTAAATTTTAATTGTATTTTATTCCTGATTTCTGCTACAGGAACCACCAAGTTTGCAGTGTTAAACATGTCCCATAACTGGGGAGGAGAGACTATTTATTGCTCTGTAATACAGAGTAAGAAACTAATAGAGACTAATAGAGTAGACCAAGCACTGCACAATCCCAGAGCAGGCAGTGTCTGTGTCAAAGAGACTACAGTCTAAATAGACCTCTGAATTGTTTAATATTGTGTGACTATTCTTGGCAAACAACAGTACTGAAAGAAACTACCTGCTTGTTATCTACTGGAAGACATTAGCTGATGTTGATTTAGATTTTTCCCAAGCAGATGTTATTTCTTTTTTTTTTTCAATTAACATTTTCCTGATTTTATTTAATCTAGCAGACAATATCTGTAAAGAATTTACTCTATCCTCAAGCTGCCAGATTCAGAACCTCTATTTATACCTCTTCTCTGAAATGTTTTTGGATTTAGTTACAATTATGTTATTACTTCAAATCCAGCAATGGCTTTAGCTTTAAAAAAGATTACAGAAAGATAAACTTCAAGCTGAGTGAAATCATACTGCTAGGGGTCATGACTGTAACTAAATCTTTAATCTCAACTAATTGACTACTTTATGGTCATAATTAATGGCACAATAGGTGAGAAAAAGGAACAGTAAAAAAAATAAAATAAGTGAGACCTATCTGTACAATGAAATGGTTATCCTAAAGGCAATTTAACCATATACTGCACGTTATGTAGAGAAGCAATGAAGCATGCTTTGTTCAAATATATATTTTGTAATAAAAGATTCCATGGAGCTTTGAGGTTTCAGAAATGCTACAGTTTATGGGGAACTGATGATTGAAGAGCCCTGTCTTTGATTTCTTGAATAACACATGAAACATGCTAATAATGTTATTCTATGGCAATAAGACTCAAAACAATGAGTTATTGAAGTTCCATCCCCAGATGCTTCATTCATGATAGAACAGATTAAGCATTGAGGGCAGAGATAACAATCAAGAGTTCTGTCATTGGAAGTCATTATACGCCAAATAAAGACACAGTTCCCCACAGATCTCTGCTCATACTTATGGGGAAATCACAGTGTAGGTTTTTCAGATGGTTTCCATTAATACCAGCACAGGGGAGCACGTGTCTGTTTGCCAGGCTTGTCTCATTTTCTTTGCAGCATAAAGCTCCAATGATAGATGCATCATAACATTTGATGTTATAACGTAACATCTTACATAACATATACGGCGCTGGGGAGACCTTGTAATGGCCTTCCAGTACCTGAAGCGAGCCTACAGGAGAGATGGGGAGGAACGTTTTATCAGGGAATGTAGTAATCGGACGAGGGGTAATGATTTTAAACTGAAAGAGGGGAGATTTAGATATTTGGAAGAAATTCTTTCCTGTGAGGGTGGCAAGACACTGGTACAAGTTGCCCAGAAAATCTGTGGCTGCCCCATCCCTGGAGGGGTTCAAGGCCAGGCTGGATGGGGCTTAGAGCAACCTGGTCTGGTGGGAGGTGTCCCTGCCCATGGATGATCTTTAAGGTCCCTTCCAACTTTAACCATTCTATGATTTTATGATTTTCCCGTCTGAGCAATATCTTCCCAATTGCTCAGGATACTTTAGGCAAAACTGCTTTTTCAGAAGACAAGGTTTTCTCCAAACCAGAAGTTTCATACCAGAGCACAATTGCTAGATGTAACTACAGCAATGAAATATGCTCCTAGTAGTTTCCAAGAAAAGTGTTTAGATCAGGAGTAACTGATTATGCTCATTAGGCATCATGAGACAGTTAGCAATGATATGTAGCTCTCTAGGCATCAAACAGATGACACATTTAGTAAAGAGCAGAGTGAGATAACACATTAAAAGAGAGTACATCATACCATCTTAAGTTAAACGTGCTCTACTTTCAAAAAGCTGCACAGAATTTTAATTAGGCAGTACCTTCGCCATGAGATCATACAGTAAGGAGCCATTTGACAGTCTCTGGGAAGAGGCAAAGAGTATTACTAAATCATTTTTTTTACCACTGTCACTGTCTTTTGCTGCATCCATTGGGATCTGAGTGAGGAAATTTTTGACTAATATGGAAAAGAACTCAATGAACCAGATTATAAAATTATTGCTGTAAAAGCGTTGGGTCTGGAAAGTAGTTTATGGGAACTGCTTTAATTGCCTCTGTAGTATGAGATTACTACATATTTTTGAGTTTTGGCATCTCTTTTTCTCCCTTCTGTTGCAATCAGCAGACAACACTTCCATTTTCGCAAGTTCTTTCCTCTCTTTTCAGCAGAGTCCTGACCTTGAGTTGGTTGGTACTGAGTATATCTTGGGCCTGAGAGGGACTAACTCTGACCCTGGCCTCCCAAGCAGTCCCCGATCCCTGTTTTCCTTCTTCATCTCCCTCCATGCCAGCTACCTGATTGCTGCTGTAGCCTCCACCCAGCAGTCAGCAAGAGAACCTTCCTGTCCTTGCTGGCACATTGGAAGGGTCTCTGCTTAGGGTAAGGCAAGGGTAAGGCATTTCCAAACATAGAAAGTTATTTTCCTTCCCTAGTTCGAGGTCCTCTTCTGACTGCAATGACACAGAGCAATAGTGTCCCTGTATCACTTTTACATGGGGAGCCGAGTGGCTGCTCCACACAGTGGTGGGCTTTGCAAGGTCTCTGTAGCAGGATGGTGTCTCCCCATAATTAAAATGAAGTGACCAGATGAATTCATGAGAGAAACAAGCAGCGTAGATGAAATAATAATCTTATGGGCTATGACAGAACTTCATGTATTATTACTGCAACTCTTTTAGCCTAAAGTTAATCCTTATATTGTAAGAGATATTAAGAACCTAGAATTCTATGAAGGGAAAAACTAATAGTGGGGATGTCAAGTATGTCACTCTCAGCTGGGAATAGTAGTTGGTAAATTAGTCTTCTCTTTACTAAACAAAGTTTTTGTGGCAGGATTGTAGTTTTGTTTTCTGTTTAAGACTTCGTATAACCTCTACTCTTTTATACTGTTTGTATACATACAATCTACATCTGTGTCTATTCTTTTATTTCAAGCCCTACTCAGAAAATATTTCAAATGTAGCTAACTTTACTGGATTATAAGAATAATGGAGATTTTTGTTTTGGCCTCTGTAGCAACTGCTTTAATTGAAAAACATTTCTGCTATCAATTTTCTCTGAAATTACTTGTGTGAAGATTTCAAAAATAAACAGTTTAAAAGCTTTAAAAGACTCAATCTGTAAAGGATTGAAAGTATATTATTTTATCATTACTGTTGATAAAAAAAGATTTAATTAAACTTCTGCAACTCTTGGGAAAGAAGATTTTCACTTTAATTCCTGTTAAATGTGCTTCAGAAAAATTTGGATAAGTAAGATTGCCCATGGTTACTATAGTAGTCTCAGGACCACAATATATCAGCTATTTTATCTCCTGACTAAGAAGTATCAATACAAAGTACTCTTAAGTGCCCAGAAAATGTCATCCACGGTCAACAATATATACGAAAAATGTAGTGGAGAGTTCCAAACTTCACCTACTTTTGGTATTACTGGGCTCAAGCTACAGAAGCATGGGATTAAGTCAAGATATTTAATATTTGGATATCAAAGCATACACTGATGTGGGCATGTCACTGTGCGAGGCAGCCAGAGGGCTTCTGAGCACATCACTATATGCCCGTTTGCATTCAATAAGTAAAATCCTTTCAAAAATTTAAGATTTCTAGCTGAGTATGAGAAGTTAAATTCCCACTGACCTTCAGTAGAATCTGGGTGCCAAATTCTTTAACTCCTTTTCCTTGTTTCCTTGTTTAAAGCGATGGTAATTTTTAGTGCTTGGACTCTCATTTATTTCTGGTCCGGTATTAAGGAGAAGGTTTTTTTCAGGGTACTCATAGATGTAGTCAAATCCTTGTGATATTTCCCAGGCTTCAGTTAATAATCAGCATTCTACTGCTACACACAACCTGGAAACAAGGCAGCTCTATTTTTAGGTCGTAACACTTGCAGTGTTACAGCTGAAGCACCGGCAGTTTATAGGTGAAAAATACCCTTGGTGGTTGATTTAACATTAGCTTGGGGTAACTTGGATCAATTGTTATCTTTACACAGGATAAAACACCAGATGGATATTATTACTGATTGTATAGTGCTATGAAATTTACTTCAGGAGAAACCAATTACCATCAGTCTCAGTTAAACTAAAGTGAATGCATTTCAACATACCTGAACAGCCATAGCAATTTCTCTGTGGTCTGGAGCACCAATAATCCAAAGTCCATTTGTTATGTTCTATGAATAAAACTGAGAAACAGATTCAACCCTTAAAAAGTCATCCAAGGGACATAGCAAGATATTTTTATTAGTACTCATCAAACTCTACAGTCCCCTAATGCTTCAGAAGTTTATTGAGAAGTAGAATACAATATGCAATGTCCATAAACAAGCTTCCTCAAAATAAGCATTGGGAATACTGTCGCTCACTTTCACATATTCAGGCTCTTACAAATAAGAAAAAAATATTTGCTTTACACTGGAGTTCTTCAGAACTCCTGTATTGGTATGTACATTAACATCAAAACCTTTGAAGAATATTTGTCTCCTCCAGCTTTTTCATCTCAGCATCTCTGTTTATTTTGACATTATATAGAAATGTTCCAAGTGTAGAGTAACAGAAGGGTATTACCAGTGTAATATAAGCAATGCAAAATAAACATCCTTTTAAGCTACTTTTAGATAATATATTTTTCCTTTCTTTTTCAGACACAAAAAATTCTGCATAAAACATTAAGTACTTCTAAATTATTACTGTTCTTCTCTGCATAGTTCTAAATATGTTGAAGAACAGGTTTTCAAGGAGACTCACTGAAATACTTCAGTTTAATCAAAGCTCAAGAAAGCTATTTGTGCTAAATTCCTTTTTCACACTTTTTGTTCTTTATGCTCACTCGTTGCATTTTATGTCAGATTAGATTTTAATGTTCTTGGCAGTGCAGCTTACAAAACACAGGAAACAGAAAGTGCTGGAAATAAAGCAGCTACGGCTGTGTAACAGGTTTCCTGAAGAGATCAGAACATGGAAGGATGTGCTGGTGTGGTGGGTTGACCCTGACTGGATGCCAGGTGCCCACCAAGCTGCTCTATCACTTCCCCTCCTCAACTGGACAGGAGAGAGAAAATATAACAAAAGGCTGGTGGGTTGAGATAAGGAAAGAGAGAGAGCAATTATCATCATGGGAAAACAAACCTGAGCAGGGAAATTAGTTTAATTTCTTACCAAGCAAAAACAGTAGGATAATGAGAAATAAAACCAAATCTTAAAAACACCTTTTTCTCATTCCTCCCTTCTTCCCAGGCTCATCTTTATTTCTGATTTTTTCTACCTCCTCCCCCCAGGTGGTGCAGGAGGGGTATGGGGTTGTGGTCTGTTCATCACACGTTGTCTCTGCTCCTCCTTCCTCCTCAGGGGGAGGACTCCTCACACTCTTCCCTTGCTCCAGTGTAGGATTCCTCCCATGGGAAATTATGAACTTCTCCACCACGAGTCTTCCCACAGTCTGCAATTCACAATGAAGACCATGGGGTCACAAGTTCTTCCAACAAATCCGCTCCAGTGTGGCTTCTCTATCCACAGGTCCTGCCAGAAACCTGTTCCAGCCCAGGCTTCCCATGTGGTCACAGACTCACTATTTCATTACTTTTAAAATTTTTGGTCATCTTCTCCAACAGTAATACATCTAAAATGAATAAGCAAAATGTAATATCCTTCTGCAGGCCTCAGTCCTGCAGAAATTAATTTCTCTGTGGTCAGACTCCTCTGACCTAACCGATCCAACCTGAGAGGCATTAAGCTCCATGCTCTCCTCCTTGCCAAGGACATTTTCCTCCTTTGTTAGAGATATTTTTATTTAAAACAATGCAAAAAAAATATGAAATCATGTCCTTTACTCTGAGTCAAGAGTAACCCACAGTGCAGAAGCAGCATCTTTCTAGCTACAGAGATACAGCTGCACAAATAAACACTGATCTTGCACAGTGTGCTCAACAGCAGACGTGGGATGACATGCCAGAGTACTTGCCATAAGAAAATTTGCACAAAAGAGATAGCCTTTTGGCACCGGCACTGGTATCCCCGATGTTTTTAGATCCAGCTTATTAATAAGATCCAAAAGGATCCATGAACGTATTTTTTACCCTCCCACCTAAAATGGAATGGTGTAAAACTCCCAGGGAATGCAGTTTACTTTGTCTGGACACACATTGTGAAGGAAAGACATGGAGCAGGGATCACATACCTGATTCTTCCTTGTCTTGCAAACTGAGCCAAATGAGAATCAAGCTTGTTGTCTTTTGAGGAAGGAACTCTAAAAATGTATATTTCTAATGTTTTGGAATGAAAGTCGTCACTCCACATCCAGGGAGAATTGAAATTATAGTTATTATCAGTTGTATTTTTCTTACAGATGTGGAAAATAAAGTAGCAATTAAATATTACAGGAACAGTAAGGAACAGTGTCCTAGACAACAGAAAACCGCTAGTACATCTCATTACTTCAGCAAAATCAGACCTTTATTGAGATGACAGTAGAGTAAGTAGGTTTCTTTAAGTTTAGAAGGGTGGTAGAGATGAGATGATACTAAGAACAACACAGAAAAGTGAATGAAGGATTGGAGAAAGTACTCACGTCTTTAAAATTAAAAAGGATAATGATATTTTGTTATGAGGTATATATTTCTTTACAGGGAGAAACTAACAGTCACTGAACAGCTCTTTAGTGAAGAAAAGTATAATAAAACCAATGACTGAATAAACAAATTCAATCTAAAAATCAAGCATCATTTCCTGTGACAGTGATTAAACCATGAAAATCAATTACCAAGGGTCATACTGCAGCTTCTATCTCTTGTTATCCTTTAACAAGACTGCTTGTCCTTTAAGAAGAAAAGTTCTAGCTAAATGTATGGGATGAACTCAGCATAGTAATAACTTTTTAAACGAGTCAGCCTTGGTCAAAAGAACAGCAGTTCAGATAATGATGTCCCTTCTGGATTAAATTATGAGCATCTTAAGAACTTAATTAAGGTTATTCGTCACTAAATTGTTTCTTTTTTGCCTTTCAGTGTGGAATTTTACCCATCCTTTGTGGTAGATCTCGGCTCCTGTCCAGGCATATAGTGCAGTCTTTTCTTCAATATTGTTTAGTGAAGTTTTTAATGCCTGGTCTGATGCTGACACATCCTTCTACTACTCATTTTAGTCTACCATTGAAAGGAGAATTGGTCCTTGAAAATGCCTGCACTGAAACATTTGTCCCTGCCGGGACAATCTGTTTATGTTTCATTAGTGTGTTAAAAGCCAGTGAGCAGCTTGATACAACCTACAAATGCTTTCAACCCATAGTTACAAGCTCCAGCACTGGTTGCTCATTTTAATCAGCTCTAGTGTTTTTAATACTGTCCTGGTTTGAGCAACACAGGACTAATTTCTCTCACAGTGCTTGGGAAAACTGCAGGTTTACAGATTAGACAGAATTGGAAGGGACCTCCAGAGATCATCTAGTCCAATCTCCTGCTAAAGCAGGATTGTCTGGAGCGCGTTACTCAGGTCTGCATCCAGGCAAGGCTTGAAAATGTTCAGAGCAGGGGACCCGTGACCTCTCTCAGCAGCCTGTTCCAGTGCTCCATCACCCTCACTGTAAAGAAGTTTTTCCTCATATTTGAGTGGAACTTCCTATGTTACAGTTTATGCCCATTCCCCCTCATCCTTTCGCTGGAAACCACTGAAAAGAGTCCATCCTTCAACCCACCCTTTAGGAACTTGTAAACATAGATAAGGTCTCCCCTCGAGGCTAAAGAGCTCAAGCTCTTTGAGTCTTTCCTCGTAAGGGAGGTGCTCTAATCCCTTAATCATCTTGGTTGCTCTAGGTTGGAATAGTCTAGTGTCTGAATTTGTGAAAATATTTACTTTGTACCCAGCTATGGTATGTAGGTTTCAAGGTCTCAGTGTCTTCAAGCTCACCAGATGCAGGGATGAGGAGGAGCAAGACCTGGGCACTTGACCCAAGCTGCCAACGGGGTTATTTCATACCACAAACATCCCATTCAATAGAAATTAGAAAGTTTGCTGAGCAGTGCTCTCTCTCTCTCCCTTGATGGTGGCAATCCAGAGAACTTCTTGTCCCAGTGCCAAAACCCTGAGCCTTTCCCTTCCTTCCACAGCACTTGCAGTGTCCCACATTTCCTGTCCCTGCTGGGAGTGCACAGCTTCCTGCTGACAGAATGGGCTGAGTATAATCCTTATATATCTTATATTGGCATCACGATCAATACTGGTTCTTTAGTATTATTAGTGCTAATTACTTAGTCTAATCCTATTAAATCTACTTATATTTCAACCCTCATGTTTCCTTGTTTTTTCCCTGATTCCCCTTCCCAGGTGGGGAATTGCCTTTCCAGAATGTAAACCTATAACAAAGAAATCTTGTTGTTCTGTTCTATGTATATGGGAAAAAGCATAATTTTTATTTTAATTGCTAAATATCTTTATGTATGATTGTTTCTTGCCTACCCCGAGAGAGGGGGAAATGTGAAATAGAAAATATGGAAATACAAGGGGGTGGGGGGGTTGGACATTCGAAGGACAAAAAATTAGTATCACAAAAAATGGCCTTTTAAATTTTTATTAACCTGCCCAAATGGCAACAGATATTTGTTTAACTCTACTTTTCATCATACAAGTCGTCTTTTTTTCTACTAAATTGATATACCTCAGTGCTTTTACCTCAGAGTCTTTTTGCTCTTCATACACATATGAAGCACTTCATTCCAAATATGATTTTTTATGAAGGTATAATAGATTATTTCTGATTTTTTTTTTCAATATCTTATCCTTGATCTTGAAATAATTTCATTGAATTACATTTTGAATGAGAAATGTGTGTACTAGCTGATCCGTGTTGGAAACTGACTTTACAACTGAATTTACATTTTGGCATTCTGACGTACTGGGGATACTATAGGAACCTGGAAAATATTGGTATCCTTCCCACGAATTTCCATATAGAAAGTTATACAGCCTGTGGTGATTTTTTCATGTTTCAAGGGAATAACACTACAGCTTTATGCTCTTTTTTTACTAATACTGAGAGACGGTTGCATTTGATTGCTAATGTTACCTTTCTCCTCCTATTCAGCACATGTAGATTTAGCTCTAGTTCAGACTGGAAGCTCTAGTAGAGCAGTGACTGTTTCTACACCTCCACTTCTCTTTTCCTTAGCAGAAGAGGACCTTGGTGTGCTGTGAAAATGTTTTGATCCACTGTAAGATGTGAATGGTTTGGTGTGACATTGCACGCAATGAGGACATACTGCCTCACTGGAATGTTTCATTATCTACTTTGGTTGAGTTCAGTAGCTTAGTGACTAAATGATCTGTGACAGTGATCCAAACTGGCATTGTTTTCCACAAATGGCTTTATTACATTACTACTCTCAGTTTATAATGATATATATAGCTAAATTGATGGAGTAAGAAATATAATTTTATTATTACTTTTTAAAATTAACCTTTAAAGTCGAATTGGTATAAAACAAGTATAAAGCACAAGTAGTTTTAGGTCTATTATATCTAGTTAATTGGCTATTCAATACATCAGCAATGCTTTTTATTCAAAAAAAAAACTAAGGAAATTATTATAACACTGTACATAGAAGCACAGTCAGCTGAAAGCTAATGGGAAGTGTCCTCACCAAGTGACATATTCTTTATGAGATCATGCTGTGTCCTAGGTTTATTGGAGCAATACTTTATGCAACCATATGCATCTGCTAAAACTTCTTCGAAGATTAATTTAGTGCAACGAAAGGTCATCTTCATTTCCATTTTCTGCTCATGCTTTTAGATAAATGTGCATATATCCCTCTGAGGCTCAGAGAATTGCAAGCTTACACTGAAAACTGCTACAAGATTGGCATTATTGTGCCTTTTAAAGTCTTCAAGTCCCCCTCCATGACAAGAGGAAACATTCTGGCTTGTGGCAGTCAAAACCTAAACAGATGTTGCTTTCTGTACTGGGGCCAAGGCTTTTATTCCCAGCATGTGAGGCAGACGCTTGTCAGAGGTAGTTAACAATTTTTAAGCAGAACTGGAACTTCTCAATTAGATATTGGCCAAATAGAAGACCTGTTAGGAATGCCGTGTTGGGCTGTGTATATATTTGTAGTTGTTATTTGAAGTAAATTTGCTTAAAATCTATTTTTTAAAAAACCCACAGCTAGCTATCTGCAGAACAATCTAATTATTAGTTAAAACTATGAAAGTTACCTGTTCCATTAAATCATCTGGGTCACTCAGGAAATCATGCACATCACTTGCAATAAAATGAAAATAAATGCACTACCAGGAATCATATCTGTGTTAATTAAAAGATTAGAGAAAAAATGTGTAATCATGATGACACATGCAATGAAATCATTCTAACTGACCAAAATTTAGCCAAGGTACATCTCTGCAATGACTGGATGAAAACGCATCTATGTGCCATTTATAACTAAACTACAGGTCAGTCATTCCACTCTCTCCATTTCCGCTACATACTTCATATCCAGTATTAAAACAAATCTCTTTAATGGCATCCACATTAAAACTGCTGACATACCATCTTTCCTGTAGTTGCTGTTACTGGTTGGCAGTAAATTCCTCATGGTTGTTTTGGTAGAGGATAAAATCTATTGATAACAGAGAGAAATTGCCATTGATATTAGATCTCATTTTGCCTTTTTTCTTTTTTTTTTTTGGAACAGTTTTTCTAAAAAGTTTTGCAAGTGTAACCCAGAAGAAGCAACCCAGTCTTTACAGTTTTTCATAACAGTTGTGGGAGAATTAAAAACAAGCTAGTGGAAGCTGTCAGACAGAAGTACCAAATGTGCCAGGAAATACAGGGGGCTTGGAATAGCTCCAATTTTATCTAGGAGCTATTTGAACTAAAATGCGCTCTTTTAATCCATTTTTCTAATCTGAGTAGGTTTAAAAATTAAGTAACAATGGATGTTGTTTTGTTGTTGTTTTGGTTTGGGTTTGGTTTTTTTTGGTTTTTGGGGTTTTTTTTGTAAAAATCCTAACTAGCTGGCTTCTTGGAAAAAAAGTGGGAGAAAGGAAACTTTTCTACAAATAGTACTGTACCGAAAGCTGCTAATGGCTGCGATCCAAGAATCGCTTGGATCGACGAGGATTGGAGACTCAACCCAATAAACACATCAGAATTGTGCTTCTGGCTCAGGAGATGGAGCAGTTAGGGTTCCTTAAAATAGTAAGCACAATGAATGGGCAGGTCAGTGCTGTAATCTGCATGGTATGTCTGAGATAAACCATGCGGGTCTCTGGATTTGCCAAGCTGCAAAAGTGGAAGGATAAATAGAGTGAACAGAGGGGCAAGCGTACAAGATGGAGACAGAGAGTCTGGCACGCCAGCTGAAGGTCAAAATTACTCTAGAGGGAAAGAGGCTGTCTAGAACTGTCAGGTCAAGAGTGGACCTACTTCAAGTGTCCTGTTTTTCATGCTGATGACATGTTGGTAGGTCAGGATTAAAATGTTCGCACTGCTCATGAAGGTTGCCAGAGAGCTGGTGCCTGGCAAGCCGAGCTCTGCAGAAAAAAATATCTACTCACGTTTGTGCCAGACCATTGCTTATGTGTAAATGTGTGAATGACTGGAGAGTCTAGACTCTCAGACCAAGATCAAATAGGTGCTAAGGGATAAACTTGGAGTTTCCTGGGCATGTAACTGAAAGAACCTGGTAGGTTTTCAATTGCTAATTTTGATAACTGTGGACTTAGTGTGCATTTGTAGGAAACAAAAAGAACGAAAATAGAACACCACCCGCTTGGGTGGTGGTCTATTAAGCAGCTATGGCAATAAGCCTTTTGGTGAATGGATTGAGTTCCATCTTAAAACATTTGAAGACTTTGTAACACTATACCAAAATGAAGGTCAACCTCTTTGGAAATCTTCTTCGGTTTTACAACATAAGCTCATTGGCTCTTCAGTGTCGTGTACATTGGTGGTTTTGCAAGATCCACGATATTACTCTATTTCTCAGCAATATTTTGATTTACCCTAATTTAGTCTTGTTTTATGAAGTAAATTTAGAAGCACTACAGCTGCATTTTATTGATCACTAGGGTTTTTTTATCCCTGTGGAAAAAGTCATGTAGCTAATTCAATTATCCAGTTTTATATTACTCTCATGAAGAACTGCACTTTTTCCAGTTTGGTTCCCTATGTTCATTACTATTTCGTGCATTAGTGTTTCCTGTATACCTAATTTTCCTCTTCTCAGGTATTACCATAAATTCCCTGCTTCTTGCTTTAGTAGAACTCCCCTGTAATCATGTCGGATCTAAAAAGCTCTTGTTCCATCTCTCACACAGTGTTTATCTGCCCACTCTAGTTCTCACTATAAACATAGTTCAGCGTCGAACATGAAAACTTCCCTCATACTCCTAATACTTAAACCACCTCATCGTTCTTTAGCCCTTTCATTGTCTGATTAGGAGCAAGAGAATGCCACCAAAAATGACCTGAATCTCTGACTGGGAATAGCCAGCCTATATCTAATCGAAAAGGAACCTTGAAACATTTCTCATATGGCTGATAGGAAAAAAAAAAGTGGTAGTAAGATTAAAAAAAAAAATACTAGTTAGGCCCCCTTTCCTTCCCCAGAAAAGTCAGTGAAGCAGACGGACACCAGAATCCAATGATACCATATGGAGAGTACAAAATAAAAGGAAACATTTTTTTTTAAAATACATACAGGAGGAAGAATGGAAAGAGCAGGACAGAAGGTTAATACCAATGTCAGGATCAAGCAGATTTATGGAAAGAACCGTAGTCCTATTACCAGAGGAGGTCCAGGAAAGAAGTATTTCAGCCAGGGGCAAGAACACCTATTTCTGTAAAGGAATGAAGAATTCACTCCATGTAATAAGTTTCAAGACAAATGTTCTTCCAAGGCTCCTATTTAATTACACCAAGGCTGACAATTCCCAGACAGAGATTCAGATTATCTTCAGTGATATTGTTTAATTGACCCTTCAAGGAACTCCTGAGAGAAGTAAGGATCAGGATTTTTGTGCCTGTCTGTCAATGCTAACTGGAAGCCACTTGCCATTGCCAAAGCTCTTTATGCAGGGGACATCTGTACTGTCATTCCCCATGCAAATGATGACAGACTATGAGATATTACAGTTGCAGAAATCCAAATGATAGATTTTTCATGCTCCCTTGATATAT
>BJBW01001229.1:94096-111369 GCA_004320125.1 Scolopax mira | reverse complement strand
TTTTTTTTTTCTGTTATTAGGCAAATATTTTTAAGGCATTTGCTGAATTGTTCCAAGTTGCTTCAGCTAAACCCGCACCTCTTGGCATCTGCGATTACCCGTCATCAAGAGCAATATATGCTGTGGACTTGATGCTTAAATGGGACACCAGCAGAGATGGTGAGAAGCTTTGTTTCTTTGAATGTTCAATACTTTATATTTGTGGAACTTTACAGAAATGTAGTACTACTGTCAGAACTCTTACTGTGTGCTCTGTGCCTCCCACTGATACCTGCAACTCCAGATACGCTTTGATCTCTGGGGTTAGCATCTGCCAAGCTGCTTAACAGCCATGATGGGGGACCTGTTAATTGTGCTTGGCCGAGTCCTTGCTTCCCTTGTGCCTCTGCTACTGACATTCTCTGTTTAAAAAACAACCAAAACCACAAAACCAAACCTAAAAAATCCCCCAACATCACCACAAACAAACAAAAAAAACCTCCCAAGGTCCACAGCCTTTGGGAGATGCAGGCATGGCTGCAAAAGTTACAGCTGTGATGCTGTAGGCAGCCTACGAATAAACAGGTTAGTTGTTTCAGTGCAGAGCAGAGTATGATTCACCAATGCATCAGAGGCTTGCACACTCATAGTATCAACACCAGACAGGAAATAAAATCTTTGCACAGAATGCATTTGATTCTGAACTGTACTGATGAAGTTTTAAGAGAGAATCAAACATCCCAGCTCCATCAGGAGCGAGATGAAGTGGCAGGTGGGAGTGGCTTGAGCAGGACTGCTAGAACTGGAAAGGTAGATATCTAAGAGCTTTAAGAAAAGAAGGTTTGTACTGAAACATGAAAGTATAAGCAGAGTTTCTGGAAGATGTTTGAAACTGTCAAGCAAGACAGCTGTATCAGGAAAACCCTATTCCATTGTTGCAAATTCTCATTCCAAATGAGGCATTGGATTAACACAGTTATTGCAGAATCTGTTGGATGCTTGTCCTCCAGGTAGTGATGGTAGAACACAGCTCTGTCCCTCACCAAAAAAACCCAAACCTACTGAAATAAAAACGCTCTACTACCATTCCATCTCGGGTCATAAAAAAAATGGCTTTTTCCAGTTATTTTCTATAATCTATGGTTTAAAATGATTCAGGTTCTTTACAGAAATTGTATTAAGAGGCAACATTTGTGTTCCCCTTTACAGGGAAAAGAATTATGCAGCCTCAGATCCTGGAGGTGAACTTTAATCCTGACTGTGATAGAGCCTGCAAATACCATCCTACCTTTTTTAATGATGTCTTCAGCACCCTATTTCTGGATGAAACAGACAGCTGCCACGTGACGTGCATTGTCTAGCCACAGGAGGCTTGAATCTATTCATTTCCTTCCCAGATATGCTTAACAGCAAGATTTATATTTCAGTTCTATGAGCTGCTGATGCAACTATTTTCCTATACTGGTAACCTAGGAAAAAAATATATATTAGAAGAATATGCATATACCATGTACTGTATTGATAATCATTTTGTCTGCATTTTCCTTGTCTTGCTTTGTTCTATAAATCATTGGTTGTGTTGACCAAATGTCGTGTTTATTGAATATGGGAAACCTCAAAATAGGGCAGTAACTGGAGCAATTGACTTGTTTTTCAGGTAGCCTGCTTGCTTGCTGGCAAACATTGCACAAGTTCCTCATCTCAACATTAAAACTGTAATTTACAGAATCGTGTTGGAATTTGTGTATCTCTTTCTTACCTATCCCTCTGTTATTCAAAGATCTAGAATATTCTGATGGGAAATGCAATGAATGACTAGGGTAATGAGATTAAAGACTTAATTGCTCTTCCCATTTTTCTTACTTAAAAAAAGGTAAACATACCCTGCAACATTTAGAAACCCCGTACTGCTGGCTGTCCTAGCCTGCCCCTTAAAGAAACTAGATTTTTTTTTTTGAGAAGGGGACAGGCAAGAAGTAAGACAGATGCAATGTCTAGAGCAGCACGGGTGAGCAGAAGCAGCCTTGAAAGAATGAAAAAGATCTGGGAGACTGTGCTAGAAGCCCAAGCAAACTTTGGACTTCAAACTTTAGGGCCTAAAATAGGAGGTATTTGAGAGTGGGGTGTCAGTTTGGAAGTAATCGTTCCTGATCTCCTTCCTCCCATCAGGGTAACTGGCTGAAATTTAGCAATTTAGGGCAGTGTTTATATTGCTTTATATGTTTATACAAGTTTATACAAGTGAAAGTTCTGCTTGTCCATCATGACATATGTATTCTATGGGTAGTATTTCTTTAAGCTGGTTGCAGTAATTGGATCTGCTTGAGTGCAAAGTACAGTTATAAAATGCTATAAATGTTCTAAACCTTGCTTCAAATTTCACAAATATGCAACGTGTTATACTTCGTGATCAGGAAGGGAGAGGGATATTTTAGGCTATTTCAGGCTGATCTGCAGAAACCTGCTTCTTTAGCTAACTGGAAGATAGGCTGGAGAAATAAACCATCTGTGTCCTATGGAGAATTCGGTCACTGCAGAGGTGGGGCAGAGGGGAGAGCTGGATTGCACAGCCAGAAGTGATACTGATGGCCCTATCGCTCTCCTGCGTCACAACTTTTTTGTACTTAGATGTGATTAAAGAAACATGGTGAAGTGCTTAAACATAGATGGTGGGACATGCAGGGCTGCTCTGCAGGTGTATTTTTCACTTCTAGGAGAGCAAAAGGCATTTCTGCCTTCAGAGTACCTGAAAACATCTCACAAGGTGTCTGTGGATCTAGACTGGGGAAAGTTTCCCTCATCACAAGGGGAAAAGTGATGTCACATTTAGCAAACCAGGAGAATGACTTCTAAAAAGCAGTAAGATTTGTGCAGTGAGACCACAAGCTTATGTGCATAAATAATCCACTGTACTCTTACACGAGAGATGGTTTTATGGGAAGCAACTGGTTGAACTAAACAGCCCAGATCTTGCTGTCAGCTACTGGAACGCTGAGGAGAAACCCTTGTTTCTGTTTCTAATCAGCTCAAGTGAGAAGGTGTGGGTAGGAGACACTCGTAGCTATGGTGTATGTGTATAATATATATATATATATATATGTATATGACCTGCTGGGCAACAGATCCACCTGTGGCCTGGCTGTCAAGTTGTGGTGGTGGTGGTGAACTGGCATCACACTGAGCATCCAGCTGGAGCACGTTAGTGCTGTTTGGCCAGTGCTGCTGGTGGTGCCTCAGAGGTGTGTGTGCAGGGGGCTGCCGAATATTTGGGTCCTCTCAGTTTCTGTCCAGGTGCTCTGAGCTTCCTGTTCTGTCTTACCCATTGCGATGGTGAGAAGAGATGGACTATCTTTGAGGCCATAGCATCCTGTTGCCTTCAGTATTTTTCTGCTCAAAGCCATTTAAAAACAATAAAAACAGAGGAACAAGGTTAGTAAGTTTACATGCAGTTTAATGCATTTAGCTGAGACTAGATTGTACAACGCTTCAAAGTGGGAAGGCACCGACTGTGGGGGGAAAAAAAAGAACCTTGTCTTAAATATTTCCAGAGTACAATGACCAGAAGCTAAATATTTGGCAGCTGTGGTGGGACACACAGCACTAATGCACTGTCTCTAGTGGTAAATATGAAAGATCCAGGCCTTAATCACACCCCTCACTGTCAGGAGCAGCTTTCTGGAAGTTGCATTGATATGTGGTTGGATTTCTTCCTCTGAGCATAATGAAGTTGGAGTTCATGCTTATTTCTGCTAATAGTTAAAATACTGTCGTTATATAAAATGTAAGGTTGTAATATAGAAAACTAGTACTTTTTCAATCAGCACTATTTTTTAGTTTGTTATAAAACCCAGTCAGGAATATATACCCCTTTGTGACTTGCCTAGTGAAAGGCCTATTTGTTTCAAACAAGTGCTGCTTTGTCAGCTTAGCAAACTGTCAAAATAGCAAACTAGCAAAATTTGTCAGTAATTAGCAAACGAATGCTATAAGCTAAAAATAAAATAAGGCCATAAGTTTATTTAGAAAATTCTTAGGGGGAGGGGGGGAGAATCTTCTTTGCTGAAGACTGTTTATTCAGATTGTTTCTTGTTGCCATTGTCCTTCCAGACACGGTAGTTGAGTGCAGAAGCCATGGTTAGCCAAGCTAAATAGGGAACCATCAAATAAGCTGCTGTTTTGTTGATGTTGTACCAGGAAGCAGTTGTAGCTGTTGCCGTACCAGTCGTGAGCAGGAGAGTCACCAAGCCCTGAAACACAGGAAGGTGGTTAGTGCTGTTTTCACTTGTTGCATTTTCTTAATTAGATTGTCTTTGTGTGGCTCTTTCCACTTAAAAGATAGATTTCTGCAGAGTTGAATTGACATAAAATGATACAGCTGTCACAAGAAAGGGCATTGCAGCTGGGAATAGGGGAGGGGACAATAAAGTCCCTCTCACCCACACTTTGTTTGGCAGCAGGAAGTGTCACATTGACTACAAACCAATGTGACTGTGAGCAGGTCCCTTTTAGCTAAGCTTAACCAGTCTGTTCATGCCATTGGTGCTGCCTGAAGGGATGCAGTGTGAAAGAATCAATGATGGATTGCAAAGTCTTCCACTGTTACAGCATTTCATATATATATATATATTTAGAGAACCAGGTATATATTTTTATTACTGATTTTAATTTTTGAGGCAAGCTGTTTCTCTTCTGACTGAAGAAAATTAGTCTTGTCTAAAATGGGGGCTATTACCTGAGAAATGTTGTGATAAGCTTCTTATCACTGCTGTTTGCCTGAGATACCTGGGAGTCTTAGTGAGGCTTAAATGTTTACACTTTCTACTCACAAAAACAGCTCTTATCAAAGGGTGGCAGAAAGAGTTTCTTGAAATATAAACTTTTATGGAGTTGTAGATGTGTAAATTCAGGTGGCTGCTGGCATGCATTCAAGAGAATTTTAGGAAACTTCTGCAAGCCATATTCTGTACTCAGGATTATTTTCAGGGATTTGTAATGTTTGTTACAAATTGTACAAAGTTTCAGGATTGTAACATAGAACTTTTGTTATAGCACCCTGCAAATGACAGCAAATACTTAAAAAACTTACTTTTCCACTTACCCATCCCATTTTGTGAGCCCCAAAGAATATGGGAGTCCATGCCCAGTTTAATGCCAGCTGCCCTGCATACAGACCTAGAGGAACCACTGACTTTTCGTTGAAGCCCCCCAGTTCCTTCCACACCAGGTAGGAGCCATATCTGGAGAAAACAAATGTCAGGTGTAATTCAGTATGTTGGTTAGAAAGCAGCCACGCATTCTTGATCAGATGAAACGACTTCAGTGCTGGGGTCTAAATTTATTTGGAAAAGTAGGTATCCAGGTACTACTTGGCAGAGTAAGGGACTGCACAGGGTTGATATGGAAAGCAAAAAATTCCCCATCCTCTCAGAGTTTTTGGTTCTAGGTGCAGAGGAGCAGATGACCTACTGCATTTCAGTCTTAAAAGGGAAAGCTGTGTTGAAATGGAAGCAAGGCTAAGATGCAAGGGTAAAAGGTAAGTCTCTAAATAGTGAAGGAACTATTAATTTTGGTTCTAGGAGAATACAACCCACTAACTTTTTAAGTGGATGAAATTCATATAAGAGAAGTAGGAATTGAGTGGCACCCCAAAGCACAGGTGAATATGGGGATGGATGATGTTGGAGCAAGAGGAACCCTACAGTCCCTTTTCAGAAAGAAGGGGATGATATGGAGAGAAAAAAGGTTTTAGGATTTTCTGTGGAAAGAATTCACCATAAAAAGCATCCTGCTCCCTTCCTGTCTGCAGGAACTCTGGCTACTGAAAGATCTTGAAAAAAATATTTTGAAGATTTTTAATAGATCTTCTTAATGCCATAGAAGAATAGTTCACTGCAGGGATCCTAGAATGTACACTGCTAAAGACAGGAATTCTCAGGATTTGGGAGATTTACTAATGTAAGGTTTATTTTTGCACTGAAGGAGCCTGATTAGGACAGGGATTGTTCAACACCAAAGACTATTTCTTTTGCTCTTGTTTGATATCCCCTTTAGACATCAGCGACGTTTCGATCCACAGCCATTCCAAGGGACTAGAATAGAATCCTCAGGATAAAACATCAACATCTGGAATTCTACCTTTATTTCAGAATTAGTAACTGAATACTGATTCCATCTGGTAGGAATGTCAACTGGACTGTGCACTGTGCAGGTGGCTCACACGTATTTCTGCTGGCAGTGGAGCAAAGATGGACACCAACTTGTAAGCAATATTTTTTTTTCAGGAGCAGACAAACATCCATAAGAATAATTGCAAGGAGTTTGTAAGTCACACAATAAGGCTTTTTTTTCTCTCCTGTTTAACCCAGTCAGGGACACAAGCATGCTTTTTGGCCCCCACTTTCATAGGGACTGAACAATGCAGCTTTGATGTTTTGGCAGTTTAATTGTAGAGAGTATTAAAAAAAAAAAAAGAAGAAAGGGAGGGCAGTATAAGTATTAAAAACTTAACAGTTTCTTTTCGTAAATGGCAGGAGGATCCAAATCTGTTCCTAAGAGATTTACAGAGCCACAGTGCAGACTTTTAGTTGTCCATACATCTAACTTTGACTTCAGATCAAGATCACAATGCACAAACCTGCTAGGAAGCTACATGTCAAGCAAGGCAGGTGAGCTTGTCAAATCTTGCTTTTAATATATTCAAGAGATTCTAAAGGAAAGAGATGTCTTGATCATTCAAGAAATGTGTGCACATGATGGATTACAGAAGAAAAGGCTTAAATATGATCTTTTTACTGTCCCAGTCGTATAGCACATAGCTGGGACCATCCACCTCATAATATATTGATTCTGATATTATCAAAGTAAGCAATAAGCTGTCACAATTTGGATTTTTAAAATATTTAGCTTGATATCCAGGTTTATGATGAGGAATCCAGAAAAAGAGTTACAAATGATGCAGTCTACTTGAAGGAAGCTTTTCAAGGGAAAGCCACTCAGCTCTTGTCTGTTTTCTTTTTTTTTGTCTTGTTTTCTTTTTTTTCTGATAAAAGGCTTTTTTTTTTTTATTTACAGGATAGTAATGACCTGCTTCAAATCTAACTCTTGGAATATACAAGAGTAGAGAGCAATTTTTGTAAGTATACTCTGTAAGAGGGGAAAGAAAAGAGAATACTGATGGGAAAGGAGGGAAAAGTACATGAGGCTATAAAAATTACAAAGCTTTTCTGGGAAAAAAATAAAACCAAAATGAAAGAATGTATGTGAGCTGATTTAGCATTCAGATGCAGCAATGATGCAATGTCTGAAACTATTTTGCAACTGGTGGTGTGGTGTTTAAGATAACATTAGTCATCCTGCAGGTTAACTTGAAAAGATTTGGCCTCTTTGAAACTTTATATAGTAAAGCAAGTGCTATATACAAACTACAAATCACTTAAAATGCACTGCCATGATGGAAAAAAAATGGGAGGGGTAAGCCATAAAAGGAATATTGCAGCCTAAAAAACTGTTGTTGTTGGATTACCAACAAAGAGTATTTGATAGCTAGGAAAAAACAATCTCTGTACACAGTGACCAAGTTCAGAAGAGAGAGCAGTGTGCTACCTCTCCTACCCTTCCTCTGGGGCACAGCTCACCAGGGTTAATATAAAAGCATGGAATGTTAGGTGGGCAACTTCTAGAACAGTCTCTAAGGAGTATCAAAACTGCCCAAACAATCTCCTGAGACAACCATCAATATTTTTGCTACACCTCATTAAAAGTAGTGCTAAAAGGGAGTGTAAGTAAACTTCTAAGGTTCCTGTGGGAATGGTATTTGGCCTTGTGATTCCTTGTTCATTTGACAGTAATTGCTGTGCTGTCAGGGATTTTAGACTGTTAACTAAGGAGGCAATAGATGGCTTCAAACACTTATAATTTAACAGCCTGGCAGTTTTATTCTAAAGGACACGTGTATTTTGATTTTGGTTTCTTTTGAGTTCTGTTGAAACAGTTCTATCCCAAGTATCCTTTCTTTTTATTTTCCTAAAACTGCAGAAGGACACAGGTAGAAGAAATCCCAGGGCTGGTCTGACCCATCATTGCCAGCTTAGCAGGTCTTCCCCTCAGAATGAATGAGAAAAGCACATTAATGGCAGCTTTTCAAACTCCTGCTTTTGAAGCAGATACTTGTGCACACAAAATGTCCTATCAAACCCGCAGGCAACTCCCAAAACATGTTTTTACTTGTTAAAAAAGGCAGTTTGATACAGTTTCTTACAAACACACAGCCACAGGAATACAATAGTTCACTGGTCCAGCATTACACAATAAGCAGCTTTGAGATCAGGTAAGTGCCTTAATACAAGGGAAAAACATACCCCATAGATGTATAGAGAGTTCCCCAAACCGGAGCAAACACCCAGTTAGGTGGACACCAGGATGGCTTCTGTAGAGATTCATACCACACTGGGATTTCCTTTTTGGTTATCTTGCTTCCTAAAAGCCCTCCCACATGGGGCAGGAGTGTGAAACCCACCGCTGGGGCCCAGGCTGGTACCACTTCCATTGAGACGGTGAATCTGAAACAAAACCAAACACGTTGATTTGACAGAGCAATTTCAAAATGTGACTATGATAATTTCCCATTTTCAGCAGATTTTAAAAATGTACATGTGTGTGGGATCCTGATACGCAGCCTAGTCTTGTCACTGAGAGAGAGAGCAGATGAAATTCATGGATCTTGTACCAGATTCTCTGGACAGTACTCACCCCATAAAGGAATCTGTCACTTACACAGGAGGAAGTAAGGCCTTTATTTTCCTCTCAGCTTTGTGCACTAAGATTACTGAATTTTACCTACATAAGTACCCTCACCATAAGTATGCCAGAGGAATAAAGCAGTTGGATATTATATGAACTGCACCTGGGGAGGGGGAAAAAATATGCCCCAAGAAGTTTATTTCTGTATTAGCCAGAAAGCCCATTCGCTCAATGAAATGGAGTAGTTCAGAGTAAGAAGACAGTTTGTACTTTCCTGTGCTGAGCCAAAATTATTGTATACCTTGTGTTGCCTTTTTATCCTCAAAAGCATGCTGAGGATGCTGAATGATTAGGGAGAGATGTGAATTAGCAGCAGACACTGGAGAAGGCTACCAGAAGATAAGTACTTAAATGATGTTTTGCTAAACAAAGAAGGTGATCTCAGGGGATAAATGGGGAATGCACCTGTGGCTTCTTCATGAAGCATTCAATCAGTTGCAGCAATCTTAGCTGCCAAGCCCATTAATTGGAATGGATTAAATTCATCTACAGAAGTAAGACTAAATAATGGCTTGGTCTCGAGGCTGCGGCTGCTTTAGGTAGTGCACAGGCAGCAGTAAAAAAAAAAAAAAAAAAAGTAAGGAGGAAAAAGCTTCATTGCAGATTTTCTGGCCAAGAGCCAAACGCTACAGAAGAGCTGTGTTTAACTTGCTGAAATGTAAACAGATTAGAGGTGTGATAATAAAGGGCTGAACTGAAACGCATTATTTTTTCAAGTATACAGTAGGCAAATACACCCAATTCCTGTTCCTCTGTTCTACAGGAGGGGGGGACAGCAGGAAGGGACCCTGAGAGAGGCTGCAGCAGTGGGGGAAGAGCTGTCAAAGCCCCAGGAAAGAACATAAAGTTTTAGAGCAACCCGTGTTTCAGAAGCTTAAGGCAGTAAGAAAAGTGCCTTATTTAACTTGGCTTTAGAAGTTTAGAACGTTTTAGAAGTTTTCATTGCTGAGGTTTAGAAGGTTTCATTGCTGGGATGAGGAGACAGGGAGTGGGGAAGAGGAAATCCCACTTGTGCCAGATGTGCTTAAACTGACAGGAAATGGCGCACAGATGACGTTGCATTCTCCCAGTTCTGCTGGTAGAGTGGATTTCTGTTTGGAGAACAGGTAAAAGCCAGGAAGGGAGCTCTCTTGCATTATGATTTTTGTCCCTCTACTCAGGGATCTGTAGATCATGCAGATTTAATGAAGAGATTTCAGTGGCTGGAACCCCAAGCCAGATTACATGGGACCAAGAAAAATCCTCGTGGTGACAGAAGCAGAGCAGAAGTTTGAAGGCAAACCAGAGGGTGTGGAGAGACTGGTAAAGCATGCAGGAATGGAAAGTTTGTAAGGAGTAAAACAAGAAAGGGCATGTAAGCTGCTGGGCTGTGGACATGCCTCAGGGGAGAGTCGTGGGAGGGCAGCGAGTAGGAATGCACAGAAAAAAAAGGCAGCAGACAAAGCAGTGCAACTGTCAAAGTCAAAAACAGAGCAAAAAAAAATGACAGAGTGAAAGAAAAACTAAGCAGGGAAGAATTTGGAACTAAGGTTGCGGGGGGAAGAAGTGGGAGAACGATGTGCTAGGCTGCTGGAACTGTGTCAATTAGGTCTTGGGTGGAGGATGGACATGGAAGGGAGAGAAAAAAAAATAAAACTCTGCGTGGCTCATTGCTGCCATACTTCCTGCCTCCTGCATTCCACTTGCTATTTACCATCCAAAGTGGAGCAAATGAGTTATCCTCTGCCTGGATCTGCATCCTTCCTTTCCTGAGGGAGCAGGCTGCCAGCTGCAGCCCCCACAGCCTTCCTGGGCTGGGAAGGAATCGCTGTGCACAGGAGCAACAAGGTATAATGGGAACAAGAGCTCCAAGCACAACGATTCTCTTTGGTTGCTTTCAGAGAAGTGATTCCCAAAGGTTAAGTTAGAAATTTAAAATTGCTCACTAATTTTTCACGCTGTCGCTCTTGCCTTCCCTTCAGAGAGGGCACGAGGCTCAGTTCTCTCCACGTGCTGTAAAGTGCTGGTTGTCTCTGCAGCTCCAGTGGGGCTGTCAAATGCTAATACTTTTTCAAGTGATAAGCAAGGATCCCAAGGGGTTTATGCTTTATTTGGATGTAACAATAACAGGGTGGTTTCCTGCAGGTATTAAGCACCTGGATTTTGTCAGGGCTTCTGTCAGCTTCTCCCCAGGGAGGAAAGCCTGAAAGCATTCTGCCAGCTGAAAGTGCTAAATGCCATCCAATTGGAAAAGTACTGCTCTGATGCAGAATAAGATTCACTTATTAGTGAATAAATGATGTAGCTACGCTCCTATCCCTCTGCGTGAGGGAAGAATGCTGAAATAATTCTTGAAAGACAAGGAAATCGGGCAGGCAAAGAGAAATGGGGAAGGCACAAAGCAAAGAGGGAAAGTGAAGCTGTGTGTGAACAGGAAAGGGGAAGAAATGGAAGTGGTGAGATTGAACATGCTGGTTTGAATGGAATGCTGGCGTCCCAGTCTTTTGACTGCTATTACGACTAATTATATACTCTATGTTTTCCAATAGTATTCCTCAGGCCTTCCCATACTCTCTTGCCTACTACCAAGGAGAAAGAGGAACAAAGCCATGGAGAAAGATCAGAACATGCTGGTAGGGTCAGCCCAGGAGACCAAGGCTGTCCATCAAGCAGCATTTTAATTCCCAAGGAATGAAATACTACTATCATTTTCCCCCACAAAGCAGTAGCTAACTCAGGGAGCACCTCCAGCTGATTTTGGAAGAATTCATGTCCACCTTCCTGTGGTTACTCAGTGCAGGACTTTGGTGAGAGTAAGTAAAAAGGCAGGGATGCACCGGAGAGTCGGTGTGTCCGGTCAGTGGTGCAGTGTTTGGCTGTTGGTTGGGCAGCACCAGATCTCTGTGATGTTTATAGGTCACCCAGTATGTATTTTAAATGTAATGTAATCACAGAGTATATAAAGGATTATGGGCCCTGACTTCCTTTTAATCTATAGTTGATAATGCTGAAATTACTTGGTGATAACTTGCATTGGCACAGGCTCTGGCTGCATCTGTATTACACAACCCAGGACTAATTACTGCTTTCCCAATCACATCCCAGCTCAACTTGAGGGTGAGATCTGGTTGTGCAATGTTCTTGCACCCTGATTTTTCATACTGAAGAGACCTGGATGTCTGTGGATGATATCTGCAGGGTGCCCAGCAGATATCTGCCTCTAAGAACAACCACAGTTGGAAATCTCTTCTCCACACACACTGTTTATTTCTGTTTCCAGAAATTATTTACCTGTTTATTTCTGTTTCCACCCCTTATCTCTGCCCTGCAACGTTTTCTTCATCATCCTGCCCATTTTCTGTTTAGCCCTACTCTGACTTCAGGCAGTTTCAGCAAGGCAGTGAAGGCTGCAGGAGGCCAGTTTGTTTTACAAATGTGTTAAAATAATTTTTCTAGGTGTTCAAAACATCCATCTTGCCCAAAGATGGCTCTAGGTGCATCAAGTAATAGGAGAAACAAAGGGGCAGGGGCAGAACAATACTGCAACTTGCTGCCTACTGGGATTCTGGCTTTTCACAGGTTTTTCCTCTGTGCTGGTGTAACATGCAGGGGAAAAAAAAAAAAAAAAAGAGGCTTTCCACATCCTCCTCTTTCTGTAAGAAAACATTGTGTACCCAAGAACAGGGATGGGATGTGCCAGGGCAGGGGCCAGATGTATCATGACAGAGGAGCTGGTTTGCTTCAGCCTGATGAAAAATGAACTAAACCCCCTACTTGCTCCGAGCAGGTCTCTGAAAAGGCAGGTGGGCCCCTTCCCCCTCTCCTCTGGGCACTCCCAGGGAGAGCTCAGGTCAGTGGGAAGGAGAAGGAAAGAAAGGACAACTACTTTCACTGCATTTTCATAGAGTCTGTGCTGATAAACCTCTGACTAATCCCTTTCTTGTGCAACTTGGTGCAGGCCACCCCGTCACGTGAGGCTTAAATTCCAGCTCTTGCATTAAAAACACGAAGGAAAAATCCCTCGGTGGCACTGAGGTTCTGGGGTTCCTAGTCCCTGCTGCTCTGGGGTAGGTGACAAAGCCATGAAATGCTGCTGCTCGGGGGGACTGTCCCCCAGGTTACGTGCTCTCCCCCTTGTCCTCTCTGGTGTCTGTTTTCCCAGGGCAGAAAGGGTTCTACCCAACTCTGAGAGGCAGCACGGAAATCTTCCCTGGAGAAAGGCTTCTTCCTGAGGTAGCTGTCTGAAGAATTAAGGGATGCAATTAAGGGATCGTTCATATTGATGAACTGTTTATGTCTGTTGTGGCTTTAATTTCTGGGAAGCCACAACACAAACAGTCTGTGATCCAGAACATGGCTACCACAAAAAAAGCAGTCTTATCTTTGTTACCTAATCTCTAGTAACAGAGAAACTTAACACAGTGTATGTTCTGTAATATCAGTATCTAACAAATCAGTGGAGAGCATATGGTTTTAAAATATTTATATAAAGTATTTATAACTTAAAAGTTAAACGAGTGGCCTTTATTTAAGGATCCAACGCAAGGACTACTCATCGGGTTTCGAGACAACAAATCTGACTGCCCAGGTTACTCTTCTTCTAAAATGTGCAAATAAATCTGGGATTTATTGGAGTCACACACGGGCAACTGAAACCTACGACAGAACAAAATCTTCCTGGGTGATAATTTGCCATTTACTGCCCGTTTGTTCTTATTTTCCCTGTCTATTTTATAAAATCCTCTGCATGTGGCATAGTTTAAAGACGTCATGTTCCATTGACTACCTTCCTTCCAAACAGCTCCCCAACCTCCTGCTGTAGGTTTTTATTCTTCTTTTTTGTCCACCCACCTTAGACAGTGTCATCCACACCTATTTTTTTTAAAAGTTAAGTTTCTCTTGGATATTTCTAGTTTAACTGCTGCCTGGACCTGACTCTTTTCAGTTTGCCAGGTTTTACCTTTTAATGGGGTAAAATATAACAAGTGCCACATTCCACATCCAAGGGATGTTTTAAGATGAGATGGAGGTTCCTGGGGCACCACCACTGGTGAGTCTGAAGTGCTCTACAAGTGGCCCGTGCCCTTTACAGCAAACCAGAGATGAAAGGGCAGCACTGAGGCTCGCTCCCGGCCACAGCCTGGCTACCCAGGGTTTGCAGGAACTAGACACTGCCCTGGGTCTTGCCACTGAAAGCATCAAACGTGACTCTTCCCGGGATTTGATTGGTGTCAGGTAGAATCGGAGACTGGTTGAGGTTGGAAGTGACCTCTGGAGATCTAGTCCAACCCCCTTTCTAAAGCAGGTTCACTTAGAGCAGGTTGGACAGGAATGCAGCCAGGTGAATTTTGAGTATCTCCAGAGAAGGAGGCTCCACAACCTCTCTGAGCACCCTCAAAGTAAAGAAGTTCCTCCTTGTGTTGAGATGGAATCTCCTGCGTTCCAGCTTGTGCCCATTTCCCCTTGTCCTGTCACTGGGCACCCCTGAGAAGAGCCTGGTCCCCATCCTCTCGACACCCACCCTTTAGATATTTAGAAGCATTGATGAGGTGCCCCCTCAGCCTTCTCTTCTCCAGGTTAAACTGACCCAGGTCTCTCAACCTTTCCTCGTAAGGGAAGTGCTCCATTCTCCTGGTCATCTTTGTAGCCCTCCGTTGGACTCCCTCCAGTAGTTCCCTGTTCTTGAACTGGGGAGACCAGAACTGGACACAGATTTGGCCTCCCCAGGGCAGAGTGGAGGGGGAAGATGACCTCCCTCGACCTGCTGGCCACTCACTTAAAGGCCACACTGGCCACCTTGGCCACAGGGCACATTGTTGCCTCATGGTCAACTTGTAGGGTGACCTCTAACCCTCTGGGTGGCCCAACTCAGACAAGTCCCCTAAGTATTGTACCTACGTGATGGGTAGAGGCAGCCATGGAGTGGGATGTAGTCATATATGTCCTATATGCCTCCTGCATCCACGTATGTCCTGTATGTCCTGTGTAACTGCCTGCATATTTCGGCGAGCTTGAGACCCTCACTGCCTTTTCCAGCTATTTTAGGCTGAGGAAAACGGGAGGAAACCACCTGTGCACGGGATAGAGATGAGAAAAACCAGCAAAAAAAAAAAAAAAAAGAGAATTTCTGGCTCTTCCGACCCATTTATTCCCCCCCCCCTTCTCCCGAGTTAAACCAGTAACTCTCCCCTTTATTGCGCTGGTTTCATAACCCGCGGTGATGCAAAGCCCTCGCAACACCCCCCGGCTTCGGGCACGGCCGCTTTCACTTTTTCTTTTTTTCTTTTTTTTTTAAATAATAATCCTGCCATCGAAGGCTCGGAATTTCGTGCTGTTTTATAAGCGTGACTTGGAAATTCAGAGAGGAAAAAATACCCCCCCAAAAAAGCCCTTTCTTTGCCAGGGCCGCCCTCGGAGGGTCTCGGTGGCTCCCGGAGAGGGACCCGGCGGCGGCACCGCTCCGGGAGCCACCGGGACCCGATCCCGTCCCTCAGGCAGGGCAACCCCGCCGTTACCTCCGCTTCTTCCCTCGTCGCTGCCGCCGCCGCCGCCCGGTCGCGCCTCCTCTGCCGTGAGGCGGTGGGGCCGGGCCCCTCCTGCCGCCCGGGCCCGCCCCGAGGAGGGAACCTCCGCCGGGGCCGGGCAGGAGGAGCGGAGCCGGGGCAGGCCCGGGCCTAAGGGCGGCGGGACTTGACTTTCCTCCCTCCTTTTCCCGGAGACCGCGGGGGGGGGGGGGGGGGGGGGGGGGGGGGGGGGTGAGGGTTGCTGTGGTAACGCGGGGCGCGGGCGGCCGGGCGGCGGCCGCCATGGGCAGCTGGGCCGCGGCGGCGGCGGCGACAACATGGCGGCTTGGTGGCTGCAGCGGGCGCGGCGGCCTCCGCGGCGTAGTACCGCGGCGGCGGGGCAGCTCCCGCCCCGGCGGTGGGGACCGGGCGGCGGCGGCGGCGACCCTGAGCGAGCTCCTGCAGAGCTCGGTGGAGGGCGAGGAGCCGGGCGCGGCGGCGGCGGCGGCGGCGGAGGAGGAGGAAGCGAAGCGGCGGCGGCGGTCCCCCCGGGAGGGCACGGTGCTGCTTTTCCCCGGGCAGGGCAGCCAGTTCGTGGGGATGGGCCGCGGGTTGCTGCGGTATCCCGGCGTGCGGGACATGTACCGCCTGGCCGAGAAGGTGCTGGGCTACGACCTCCTCTCCCTCTGCCTGGAGGGGCCGCGGGGCGAGCTGGACCGCACCCGGCACTGCCAGCCCGCCGTGTTCGTCGCCTCCCTGGCCGCCGTGGAGAAGCTCAACCACCAGCGGCCTGAAGTGAGCGGCGGGACGGGGATAAGGCCGGGGCCTGGGCGCCGCCGGGCCGGCTGCGGGGAGGCTCCCGCCTGGGAGGGCTGTGGGGGCCAGCGGGACGCTGATGGTGGGCCTGGGGTCTGTCTCCCCGCAGGTGGTGGAGAGCTGCGTGGCGGCGGCCGGGTACAGCGTGGGGGAGTTCGCGGCGCTGGTCTTCGCCGGAGCCTTGGACTTTGCCGAAGGTGCCCGGGGAGGGTGCTGAGCCCCCGCGAGTAGCGATCTGCTTCCCTCCCGACCCCGGCTCCCTGCTTTTTCCAAAGCATGGCATGTTACCCCTCTTCCCCACCCCCCCCCCCCCCCCCCTTTTGTTTTTGTTTTGTTTTTTTTTCTTTTTAAAGAGGATAAATTTTACTTTCTCTTCCCCTGCTCACTTTACCACGTGTAACACAGCGTGCAGCCACCCTTCCTTGCGTGCAGAGGCGCCTTTGGCCCCCGAGAGAGACGGGGGTCGGTCTCTTCTCCCAAATCACAGGCGATGGGAGAAGAGGAAATGGCCTCACGTTGCCCCAGGGGAGGTTCAGNNNCAGGGAGGGGGTTGAGGCACCATCCCTGGAGGTGCTCAAAAGACATGGTGCTCGGGGATATGGTGGGTGTGTTTTGTTTGGTGTTGGGTTTGGTTTTGGTTGGATTAGGTGATCTTAAAGGTCCCTTCCAACCTAGGCCACCCTTCCCGAGGGTCTCTATTTTCGGGGTGTCTCTGTTCCCCCCGCAGCGCTGTATGCGGTGAAGGTGCGCGCCGAGGCCATGCAGGAGGCGTCGGAGGCCGTCCCCAGTGGGATGCTCTCGGTGATCGGACGGCGAGAGGCAAATTACAAATTGGCCTGTTTGGAGGCCCGAAAACACTGCGAATCCCTGGGTATAGAGAACCCCGTGTGTGAAATTTCAAACTATTTGTTTCCAGACAGCAGAGTCATTGCAGGACACTTGCAGGTAACGTGTCAGAATAATTACCCCTTTATTTGAATTTAAGACTTACTTTATTTTTTTTTTTTTAATTTTCCCTTTGTGCTTCTGTGTGGAACTTAACTTGTACAGCCTTAGTTTATCCAAACAAAAGTATTTGGTCTGTGGGGTTTTTTTTTGCCTAGATGTGCTTAAGGAATTGCTCGTTAGGGAAAGGAATCACTTCATGACAATAAGTTGCCTACAGGAGAGCTGGGGAGGGACTCTGTGTCAGGAAGT
>BJBW01001229.1:53564-93975 GCA_004320125.1 Scolopax mira | reverse complement strand
GGGAGGTGTCCCTGCCCAGGGCAGGGGGGTTGGAACTGAATGATCTTGAAGGTCCCTTCCAACTCCAACCATTCTGTGATTCTGTGTGATTCTGTGGTGAGGTGCTTCTTGTGGGGTGGCTGGGCAAACCTCTGTCATGCGACACTCTCACTTCTCCTCCTCTTTATAGGCTTTGGAGTTTTTGCAGAAGAATGCCCCAAAATACTATTTTACACGTACAAGTATGCTTCCAGTCAGTGGGGCTTTTCACACCAGACTTATGGAACCGGCAGTAGAGCCTTTGGCTGAAGTCCTAAAATCGATTGAGATTCAGAAACCACTGGTCTGTGTCTATTCCAACGTTGATGGCAAGAAGTACATGCACTCAAAGCACATTGAGAAGCTGCTCGTGAAGCAGGTGGTTTCACCGGTTCTGTGGGAGCAGACCATGCATTCTGTGTATGAAAGAAAGCAAGGAACGGAATTTCCTTCCACGTACGAGGTGGGGCCCGGGAAGCAGCTGGGAGCTGTTCTCAAAAAATGTAATTTAAAGGCCTGGAAACAATATAACCACGTAGATGCCCTGGAAGATGAGGAAGCAGAGGGGACCTAAAGAAGCCTTTTGAGAAAAATCCACGCAACTTTTTTTTTTTTCTTGGCCTAATTTAAAAATAACTTTGTGCTCCCAAAAGAGGAAGTTTTAAACATTTATGGTTTTCTCATGATGAAAAGACACCGTGCGTGCAATCGCAATGGACGTTTTCCTTCCCCATGTGCCTCAGGTGTGGAAGGGGAGAGCAAAGTCTGGCTCTTCCATATGTGTTGGGACTGCAAAACAGCCAATAAATACACCAAATAGCCTTCTGTTTGGCCTCAATCCTGCAAAGCAACTTCTTCTCCCTTCTCTTTTTTTTCCTTTTTTAAATTTTTTTTTTTTTTGGGTGGTGGGGGTGGATTCAAGTTAAATTCAGTAGCTTTGGCTGTCTGGTGCAGAATCTCCTGTATGGTTATGGGGGCTGTTGGCTCGGGGTTGTGGGCTCTGTCTGTCCTTGAGGGTGTCTTCAGAGGAGGAGTCTGGTTTGGTGAAGCTTTTGGCACGTTGATGTTCCTGTTTTCTAACTCGACTGACTTGTGGGACGTTAATCTCTGTAAAATTCTTTAAATTTGTGTCCGTGTTGACAGGTAGCAGCCAGGTGAGGCCGAAGACATTATTAGGAACCTGATTTTCTTAAGGTTCAACTAAATAAACCAAAAAGCTTTTTTTATTTTGGTATTTTTAATGCTGTGGGGAGCATCACTACTGGCCTATCGTCCACAGGTGGATGTAAGTTGTTTTCCCTCCAGTTGTCCAGTGCCACCTTGGTTGTGCAAAGTTACCAAAGGCAGAAGTGTTTCCCCAGAGTTCCCCACCTCCCCAGAGGTGTCCCTTTGTCATCCCTGACGGAGCCTCTGATGCTGCATAGGCTGAGTTTGGGTGAGTTTTCTTGATGGAGGAGAAACATCAGCATTGGAAGCTTTGCATGTGAACTCACACTGCAGAGAGTGCCAGGGAGGAGGATTTGAAGGCTGTTTTTTTTGGTTGTCTATACTTTTGATTGCGTTTTGGCAGCTTGTACATTTTCCAAAAGCAGGAGATGAGCTGGAGAGGAGCAGGTTGTCCCGAGACCTCCCGGAAAGAGCTTCCCAGCTCTCCCATGTGGGCACCATCTGCCATTGGCTGGGGGAGGGCTGCTGGCAGGTCCCTGGGCTGGCTGGCTGCGGGGGGAGCACCCACTGCCCCCAGCACCTTCCTCAGTGCCAGAGCTGGCACTTGGAATGGCTTCAGCACCAAATCCACGGCTTTGGATTCAGCAACCACCCTTTGCCTTCTTAAAATAGCTCTGGTCTTGGTACAGCACGGTGCAGCCTGTGCAAGACACCTGCAGGGAGCACAGAAAACGTGTGCCTGCTTTCTTTCCTTGTCTGCAAGGGGTACTAAGAGTTTTAGGAAATATGAGAGAACAGTATTTTCTAGAGGATCACGTACAAACATATGGTTCTATACCAAAAGGTCATATTGTGCCTCTTACAGTGGGATCAGAACCTTCAACTGAACTCTTTTTTTTCTTCTTTTTTTTTTTTTTTTGGCATTTCGATGGTTTATTTAACAACAAAATGTAATAATATAGAATGATAAATTTTAATGGTATGTTTAACAACATCTAACAAAAATTTAGGATCTATTACTTAAATGACCATGCACGTCTTGAATAGCCTGTTATGAACTGCCAAGTAACTTCCAATTACAATATTAATCATTTTGCAGTTTTATATTTTTGAAATGAAAAGTGAATTAAAAAGTGCATTAGGATTGCCTAATGGGCTGTATTATTAAGCAGTTCTTTTGTGAACTGGAATTGGCAGCCGGGCCGACCTTTACAGTACAAATTCCACTTTTGGCATGTGTAAACATTAATGATTAGTAAAATCCGGAAGAAGTTTAATCATGGAGCCATTAGAGATTGCCAGTTCAGGGCTGGGAATACTGTGAAGAAAATGATTTCAGTGGAGGCTCCTATGTTAGAGGTAAGGTGTTAGTTATTCCATAGAGCCTACACCAGAGGGGTCACTGGGTGGTAAGAATGTCTCAGGTGGATCCTCCCGTTCCTGTTCCTGAGCCCTGAACTACCTGCTGTGTTAGACCTTCATGACTACACCTTGTGAGACCAAACACAACGACCTTGGAAGCAGCTTTTGTGATGGTTGGATGTGGCGTGTCGGTGGCACTGATTTTGGTTTTAGTATAGTGCTTTATAGTTTCTGGAGTTTTTCATCCTTTAACTTTGTTGACTTTCATTCTTTATTGTGGAAGTTTTGGAGACCTGCTTTCTATTTGTAATGTTTTTCTCTCTCTTTTTTTTTAATGGCCTCATTTCACTTTATCGCACTCCTTGCCTGGAATAAAAGCTCTTTGGGAGAAATATGCTTAACACCTCTTTTTGCACATGCAGAATATTAGATAAGCTCTGGCCTTAGTCTGAAGGTATATCTAAAGAGAAGTTTTGTGCTTCCTCATCTCTCCCTTCTGCTTCTGGGAACTGAATGTTTTAAGACATGAAAAGCCAGCGCGGTTCCTTCACCTGAGTACAAGCAGAAACAGGATGTGGAAAAAGAAAAAAAAAAAACACAAAAACAAAAACCAACCCAACAAAACAATCAAGTGCTGTAAACGCTTATCACATGAGGAAGCGTGCAGTAAAAAAAAAAAAATTAAAAAAATTAAATTTAGGTCTCCTGAGTCATAGTGAGGGTTGGCCAAGAGGCTCCTTGCTCAGCTCCACAGGTGGGAGGGGAGTGGTGATGGCCCCTCACTTGGGGCTCGTTCTTCGTGTGGGGTCTCTTCCCTCCGTGTTTCCCTCTGTTTCCTGGGAGTGACAATTGCTTTGGATGCTCCTTGAGACCCTGTTTTGCCCCCCTGGTGTGATTCCAAATGTTGCATTATCTATGGGAAGAGTGGGAGAAGTCATCCCACCCAGCCCTCAGATGGAGCAGGCAGAGCTCCCCTCTGCATAAAGGATTCTTTACCAAGAAACAACCGAAGTTATTTTGTAGAGCTAAAGTGATTGGGCTGGAAGAATCCCATTTTTGGTAATTGGTGCTTTTATTACACGTTGTTTATTAGAGTCTTGAGGGGAATTTTTACCCTTCACTCTGTAATAACTTTAATGTATTTTCTATCTTGTTGGGGTTACGGAGTTAAATACAAGAGTTGATTTGCTGACAAAACTCTTTGGTTGTATATTTTGTTGTTGGTTTTTTTGGTTATATGAGCAATTCAGCTGAATGGTTGAATGAAATCTTCTAGTTGAAACTTTTTTTCTTTTTTTTTTTTTCCCCTTTCTCAGAAGGATTATTTTGAGATGGGTGGTGAAGATCTCGGCACCATTCATGAGAGGTAGCAAAAACATTCCTCAACCCTCTTAAACTTGACCGGGTCTGACATTTGTCTCCACTGAAGAAAAGTGGTTCAAATTTTGTGTCCGATTTAAAGCAGGGGCTCAAAGTTGAAACTCCAGCCTCTCGGATGAAAGCTTAATTCACTAGGCCATTAAATATTGTATTTTCCTCTTTCAAAAGTGCACTGACTGCAGTCGTGGCTTGACGAGGCAGGAAGCAGGTATCCCCTCTGCTGAGGGGAATACCCAAACCACAGAGATGCACTTTCATTTTCTCTGGCTGAGAGAGAGTCTGTGACTGTGCTCTTGAAGCTGCTTTTCACCAGGTAACGGCCAGGGAAGGTGCATCCAGATGCAGAGAGTGACTTGGTACCGTTGGGGGCCTGTTGTCCAGAGAGAAGAAGCCCAACTGTCTCCTGCCGGCCACCTGTGGAGATGGGAGGGTGACACCTACACCATCTCCACTCCGTAAGCTCTGCTCAAGTTTCTCTTCATCATCTGTTTCTCCCTGAGCTCAGGCCTTCCGAAAGGACGTGTGTCATCAGAAAAAACCCTTTTCCAAATTCAAATCAAATTCTCATGGTTTTTTGGGTTTGTGTTTTTGGGTTGGTTTTTTTTGTTCGTTTGTTTGGTTTTTTTCTGGGCAACTCAAAGTTTTACTTGGGAAAGAGAGAAAAGAATCTAAAATCTATTAGCAGATTTCTGAAGAATTCTGGAAAAGCGGTGCTTGCAGCCCACTCAAGCCAAGCTACCAGCCCAAACAACCTGCTTGCCAGCTCATCCTAAGCACTCTTTTTCCACTAAAATATCATTTCATATGCTAATTTAACTACATAAAAATCAAATAAGGCCTGTCCTGTAGTACTAGGTAACAAAATGTATGATACAATATATTGTTATTAACCTGTGATAGCACAATCTTGGAAAATAAAGTAGATAACACTGCAAAACATCTGAAGCAACATTTTAATTTTTAAGAAGTATCATGACTTTAATCTTTACCATTGCTTTTACAGTGTTAAAATTTAAAGGATGTCCAGCATGCCTTCAGTCTTCCCTGCATCCAGAATCTCTTTAAGAAACTTGTTTATATGAAATAGACACTTTATATTGCATTAAAACAAACACAAAAAAAGACAGACTTTCTAATTGCCTGGAGTCACGTATCAAAACTAGCAAGTCAGGCAGTTACCCAGCAACAACCTCCTTATTTTAAACATTTTTCTTTTTAAAAAAAAAAAGGTATGAAACAGCAGTGACCCAGCACTAGCCTAGGTTTTAAATATAAAAGAGATTTTTATCAGTGTAAATTTGAAAAAACAAACCAACTACCACCACCTGGGTGTTAATGAGATTGGTCAGAGTCCAGCAATGACCTCCTACTTAATTCTCCTGTGTTAATTCAGCAGTCCAGAATTCATGGCCCACCAAAAGGCAACAAGGAGCAAGGCTGCAGGCACCACCTTCTGGCAGACGCACCCGAAAGGAAGCTTGCAAAGCTGCAGGAGGAAAAAAGAGAAGGTAATTAGAAATCACAAGGGGCAAAAAGATGGTGCAGAAAAGGTAACAGGAATGTCTGTGTGTGAGGTCAGTGTGGAATCCAGAGAACAGCCCGGTTCTGCAGAAATGCGTGTCGGGGTGTAGTTTTGCTGCTGGTGATGGTGACTGCTGCAGTGGCAGGGGCACGTCCAGCCTCTAAAGAATCTCCTTTCTTCTCTGGGGTGAAGAGAGGGTGAGGCCCAGGCAGTAGCAGCCCTGCTTCTGCCCGAGAAGATTCTGTCCTTACAGCTTCTTACAGTGGGAGACGCCTTCCCTCTGCATGGAGCCCCCGTGAGTTGGGTTGTGTGGGACGTGGGCAGCTGTTGGAGTCTGTTTGCAGACATTTGGTGTACTCTGGGCTGTCAATGAGAGATTGCAGTCTAAAAACTAAAAAACAGGGCAACGAGGGGACACCAACAAACTAAGGAATAAACCCAAACACAGAGCCACGTTACATGCTTTACTTATTGACACTTGTATGGGAATTGGGTGTTTCCTGCTTGTCAACAAAAAGGTGGAAGAAAAGGGAGAGTGCCTACCCAGCTGCCATAACCAATGATCCTCTTGGTCCAGTTATTGTTCAAAGTATTTCCAAGGCTTCTTATAACACTTTTAAAAATATTCCATGTCTGGAAAACACTGATGGCAACCCTGATGGTTTAAGAAAAACAACATAAATTTTTTTATCCCCAGGTTTTGTTTGGTTTTGTTTTCTATATTCTAAAAATGGCAAATCAAATACCAAGATTTAGAAAACTACAAAAAAGAAACCTCAAACTCCAGTATGTTCCTTCCTGAAAGTCTACGTGCCCATGTGTATTTCTCCAAATATTTAGGAATGAGATCTGGCAACTTAGCAGGGCTAAGAGAATTTTGTTTCAGCATTAATTGTTCATTAACATCACAGAAGGAGACGTGCAGCAGAGCTCCTGAAGAGCAATCCTGTTTAGTTTACCCACATTTTCTTGTTACGTGCAGGGGTGGGTTATTTGACGAGCAGTAACAAGCTCATCCCTGAAGCATCACACTCACTAGGCTGCAGACCTCTCACCACTCAGTTGTGCATAAAGATACTGCCTAACCTAGAAAACGACTGTGAAATTTTAAATATTTAGTCTTTTGACTGTAAATGGCTATGGTCTGTGCAAAGAATTTACATTATAAAGATATTTCTTGTAAAACAAGCCACAGTATCTGGTTTAAATTTTTAGGTTCTGTATGCAGCAGCAATATTTTTATTTTTTTTACTTACTTTGTGTACAGAAATGTTATTGTTTATCTAACAAAACATTACCGTTTATTTATCTAACATGGTTTTTTTAAAGAATCTGATGACTCAGAGTACCAGTAAGGTAACTTACCCACGTGCCAGGTGAAGCAGTGTATCTTCAAACTTCCTGTGGTACATCCTGTCAAATTCATCCCCGATCAGGGCCAGCTGATGGCCAACCTGGGTGGCTGAGCTGCAAGGCATTTGGGATGCACATTAGAGGAAAACACTGCAACAGCAATGCCCTAAAAAGCACTCTGTGAGTGTCAGGCACGGTTATTCCTCTACCAGGTGGAATAAGCTGGGCATGTAAAAGTGAAATATTAAGGTAGAGATTTTCCCCCCGCTGGTTTCATTGATTAGAGATCATAAACATCTATTTCTAGGCATATAAAAGTGCTTTGATGTTTTCATTAAAAGCTGCATATTTGGCACTTCTGAAGAAACACGTTGGTTATTCAGGTGCCCAATTTCTTTATACAAGACAATGGAATTCTGGTTTGGGGAAGGGGGACATCTGAAAGTCAGAATATTGAGAAAGCCTTCAGACATCTCAAAATATTTCATAGAGTGTAATTGCTGGCTTTGCCACCCATGCCCTCCAACCATTTACTCCAATGGTTTCCATGATGCAGTGCAGGTCTCCAGCTAATGAGTGATGCCAGGGTATGACCTGACCAAAACCTAAAGGTTAGGGAGGTCCTGGGCTGTGCAGATACTTGAACTATGTCTGTGGCATGTGTTGATGTCAAAAACTGTTGATGCTTTACTGATGAAAATGACCAATGAAATTTATCTTCTCTTAGGCAAGAGAGCTTTTTTTTTTTTTTTTTGGTCGAAAAATAATATGACTATACATTTTTATTTTAACTTGCATTTCTGCTGAGATCTGTTTATGAAACCTACTCAACAGTAAGTGGGCTTAAGAGCTTAATTCTAGAGATCTACTTAAAAAAACCATGGGCTTGGTTTGATCAGTCCAACAAAAAATCCCACACAGAAAGGAATTTTCACAGACAGGCGTCCCCCCCTGACTGTTGAACAGGAAAAAATGTATGTATAGGATTAAGAAAAACCCAAGGCAGCACCATCAGTTTGTTGTGAGAGGCGCCTGGAGAATGATGTAAAAATGGCTTCCTCAGCTGCTTGCTCTAACAGGTGGGTTTCTAACGAAGAGACACATCTGTGTCCCTGTGCAGGATAAAAACTTGCAGACATTTAATGCAGCATAATCCTGTATGGTCAGTGTTAAGCTCTACAGGTTATCTACACTTGCATCTATTCCCTTTCCAGTAGTATCCACTGTGATTACTTGGCTTAGCAAAGAGTCTTCTTAAAAGTCTGAGGGTTTGTGTGTGGGGAGGAGGACAGAAGGAGTATTAATGCAGCGTGATACCTGATATTAAACTCCATTTGCTCCGTGGAGTCTGGGATTGTTTGGAGGTTCCTGTAGGTTTCCTCTTCTGGTGCTCCATTGGGGTAGCTGGAGAGGACAAAGTGCTGGGGGACTCTACTCATTTGAGACATCTTATTCTGCAACGAATCATGAAAGCCATGGCTGTTTGTAACACACATCTTTCCAGTTCAGATGGAAATTGTTTAAAGCGATCTGGAAGTTGCCCTTTTTATTTCTGCAGTCAGAACGCGAGCGTTGCCAAAATAGCTATTTTGAGAGTAGTCAAAGGAAAGTTTCAGTGACCCAACAGATGTACAGCAATTAAAACGTGCAGCATTTAGAGGGCTGCTGCTTCATACTGGCTCAAAAAAGATTAGAAATTGGAAAAACTAGATAAATATAGCTACAGTAGATAAGTATAGTTTCTCAGTAGTTTCACTTAGTACAAGATGCTTTCCTGTGCCATTTGCAACGACCTGCCTGGCATTAAATCACCCCAACAGATGGAGATCCCCAGGCAGCAAAGTAGCTAAACCACACAACTTGGATGTGTTTTACTACACCTTTAATTTAGGTTTGAGTTTATGCATCTTCTTTAGCTGGAGGCCACCATTATGGAAATTACAAGCAGCTCACCATAGAAACGGAATATAACAAAGATTTAAACAGATTATCAGCCTTCCAGATGGAAGAGTGGACAGTAAGAACCCCTAAAATCAGTGGAGCTGCCTGCTTGCACAGTGGGAAAATTATTCACAACCAGTAGCCAGGCTCCAGCACGTGATGATATTTTTATAATTGTTACAGTTGTTTCATTTGGCTTACCCAGAAAAAATGACATTTTGAGCTGTGCAAAGTGATTATTTCCAACTCCACACACGCCCTTGGGCAGGTAACGCTCCTTCTGCCCCTTGGACATTCCCTGCAGCAGGAGGCTCTGCCTCTTGTCTTAATGAGGATGAGCTTAATGACAGCCTTCTGGAGATGCTCTGTGTCTATCTGGCGTGGTTTTGGCTGGTTCTTCTGTCATCTCTTTGCTTCCCAGCTCCTTCTTTACGGAACTCACACACACAGAGCTTTGTTGATGGAGTGATCTTGGACAGTAACTAAGGGGATTCCTTTCTCCTTTTAAGCACACAGTCTGAATAAAACTCACATAAAATATTCCCAGGGATGGAGCTGCCCCAAGCAAAGGGTGTCTGTCCTAACACTGCTTCTCAGGGATTTATTTTGCTGCATTTCCACAGTCCTTTTTAAGCTCTTTTTAAGTTTTACACTCAGGACGAGGTTGGGGCCTTTGCGCCCCAAGGGAGCTTTGATCTTCTTTCAATATTTAGATCAAATTTACATTTTCCACAAAGCAAAATTATTAATAATTAATGTGTGTACATTATTGCATAAGCAAACACACAGAAACGTGATATAAATAAATTAAAATATACTCAGTTCTACCAAAGTTAAGGCTCCTCTCACCAACGTTTAATGTGGCTGGGGAAAAGTAGCTATGGGCTAGTTTCTGCTGGGTAGATATTAGCACAGTTTGTAGTTTAATATTCTGGTTTTCTCCTTCTATTTGTGGCATTTCTGCTTTACTCATATAGATGTTTATAAGGATTTTACACATATCCAGACTTCTGAAGAGTTGTGCAGCAATGACACAGAGGAGTGAGACTGCCCAACTCTCTTCCCCAGGGAAATACTAAAGCCCTTTCTTCCAAGGCAGCACCTATGGATTTGGATTTGTATGTAAGAGCAGCAGAATCTGGATATATTTTAAAGGTGAGTTAAAAGACTTAATTAAATAAGATCATCTTTTAAAAAAAAAAAAAAAAGAGAGATAGTTGTTTCAGGTGCTATATTTCTTTCAAGAGATGATACCCTGTCCTGTTTTAAACATTTTGCATTGCTGTATATCTCTCTGCCCTTCCAAACAAAAATAATGAAAAAAAAAGGATAATGTTTGTAGAGGGACTTTGGGCACTCCAGCATCATACCTGATTTCCAGATACCCAGTCACCCCAAGGCCTTTGTAGCTCTGAATCAGGTGCCAAGATTCCATATGTACCCAACAGTGAAACTGTCCCACTTTATCTAAACCCATATTCACCAGAGCTGGCGCTTGAACTGACTCTTCCATTTCCCAGGGGAACTCCTAGACCAGTGGATTATGGGGTACAGTGATGGTCAACATTCCCACAGGTCCATTCCTGTCTGGTTTTTATGCAAGGTCTGATACAACACACTCCACTGAAGTACAGACTGGATGACCCAGGGCAGCTCCTGGTCTGAGAGCTCCATCAGAGGTCAGCCAGGATCCCCAAAGGGTCCTGAAGGTTCATGAATGAGAAACTGGGAACAGTTGAGCAAGGTCTGGAGAACCCAGGCATGCTGAAGCACTCACTTGGACATCCAAAGTGTCAGTTCTCTGGCTGCAGGTAGTCGCAGTGAACTGCACAGAGAAACAGCCAGAGCACACAGTGTTGGATTTTTCAAGGTTAAACTACCCAACTGTATGCTCACACGGACAAAGTAAACATCTAGGCACGTGGTGATGTATTCCTGTAGCCTTTGGATACCACAGAGAGATTAGCAAATGGAAGTGTGTTAATTGTGTTTCTTCACAGCTCAGAGTCATTAAAGGTTTCTAGTAAAACAAGTACTAGAGCGGGTAAAACATATTAAAACCCAGCAGAAACAGTCACTTGTCTATTGCACATGTATAGAACTATTCCGAGCCTTTACAACTGTGCATTGTGAAAAAAACAAACACAAAAAAATCTAAAAAAAGGTATTTTCTTTTTCTTTTTTTTTTTTTGTTGTTTTTTGGTTTTTTTTTTCTCATTTCTAGACCGAATGCTAGTTTCACATTCATGGGGCTGGACAATCGAAATGTCTGTATCTGTGAGAGGTGAAAACCATGTTCTGAAAAAGGCCTATAATAACTCAATGCACTCCAGAACTCAGACATGTAAACAAAGCATACAATACCACCACCAGAGCCCAAAGCGCGACATATGCTACCTCACACCTGTTAGGATAATACCTTCCTCCCATGGGCTAAAAAAGAAACTGTCAGAGCTGTTGGATCACGCTCTCCACAACTCAGCTGCACCCTGGTATGCTGGCTTGGCCCACCAATTTGTCTCATTGTAAGGGCAATCCAACAAAGAGGGGATTTATAATGTATTTTAAGGGACGGACAGCGTTGGGGCAAGGGAAGGCTGGTAGAGCTACTGTCTTGAGCATGTACACGATGGGTCTTATTAAATCTACACTTAGCAATTGCCTTCTTGGCAAGGAAGGAACAAATTGAGGCTGCTTACTGATTTTTGTCATCATTTTTAAAATCTAACTATATAGGTATATATAGAAATGCACACAAATGCTGCATTAATATGGCCCTGTTCTGCTCCTCAAGTCTGGATCCATGCAGAACTGGGCAAGGGGAGCATCTATCACACTCAGCTTCTGGTTCTCCAAAGCAGGATGTGTTAATCTCTTACTACCCATCTCACACTTTCCTTCTTTCTCTCATTTATACAGGAAGAAAAGGCAAATTGATGCTGGTTTACAGAAAACAAGAGGTGGTACACATGCATGAGTAGTGGCTTGTCATTTAGAGAGCAAGTGACCACAACCAAGTCCTCGTAGTGCCTCTGAGGAGGCAGCAGCAGGATCCCACACCAGCAAGAGAGATGATCATTTCCAAACCAGATCAATAAGATAATAGATCTTCTTTGTAAGGCTTTGACCGAGAAAACAAAAGGCTTAATTTGAATGGCAAAATAATAATGTATTTCAAATTAAATACATACTTAATGTTTTGCTGAATAGAGGCCCAGATCCAAATTAAAAAAAAAACCAACCAACCAAACAACCAGAAAACCAAACAACAAAACAAAAAAAGCCCTCTAAATGCCTAATTGTATGATGGAAATGATGGCATTTTATAAGCACAATTACTTTTGAATAATGAAGCATCTTTGGTAGGAAAAGTATGTTGACACTGTCTTTACTTTGCATAGTCTGTTTTTTCTATTTGTGTCTTTTTTTACCTGGCAAAAGGGAACAGAAAATCTTCTTGAAAAAGGAACATGTTGCTAAACTAAGTATGCCCCGGCAGGTGAGATGGGGACCAGGAAAGGTCCTGAAATTTACTTGTAGTCAGATCAATTAGATTTGGTATGAGAATATTTTTTTAAGAAGATAGGCACAATGATACTTCAGTATAATGCACTGAACGCATTAATTATAGTTTATATATTATCTTTATGTATTTTATGGCTTATCTGTAGTATAATTTATGTGTACTTTATGTCTTATGCATATGATCTTATGTATTTTATGTGGACATGCCACTGTAAAGCACATTCGAATACGCAATTTAGTATGTTTTAAAGCTGGTTATGAAAGTAGAAAAGTACTACCAAAAATCTAATTCCAATGTTTGGCACCTACAGGACCCTCACCCTTTACCCCTGAGGTATCAAAGCATATCTCAAACTGTTTCAGATTCTGCCAGCTGCCCATGCAAACTAAATTTAAATGAAAAGCAAACAGAGGCTTGGTTGTTTGCATATATACCTCCAAATCCATAGCCAACTCTTTCAAAACATGACATCATTTTCACTGTTGCGAATACAAATCTCTCTGCCATTTCCCAAGGACAAGTCTTTGATACAGTGACCAAAGATTACGAGCCAGTTAACTTTGCAAAGAAACGGGGATAGGGCACACTCAGCGTGCTGTACCAAGGAAGAATATACTCTTTAAAACCCAAGGTGGAGTTTTGTTTTGGTTTTTTTTTATGTCCAAGGCTCTCCTGTGACCCCTGTCAGACCAGTGGCTGTTGACCCTCCTCTCTTGCAAGTCAGAAGCCATAAACCACTGGCAGCACACAGGCACTGGGAACTGCAGCCACGGCTACAGGATATCCCTGCCCCTTCCTTCACAGACACACCTGGGCTGCCACAGGCTGCTTTGAACCACCACAGAGACTGGTAGCTCATCCTTACTCATTTATGAACAGGGGCAGGTTAGCTGGATTAACTCTTAAACCAGTATCGGGTCAAGGAGCAAAAATATAAATTAATTCTTTGTCTCATTCTGCGTTCCCAGTCAGCTTAACATCAACGACCTTGGAGACTGTTTACACATAAACACTTCTTAATATTGCCTCCAACAGCTATTAAAGGCACACTTCTGTAAATCTAAAAAACGTACTTCTTACATTGCATTTCGTTTACGTTTTCATGCTCAGAAAATTAACGTGAGAACATGCCTTCGCTGGGAATCTAACAAAGGCACTCTTAACTCAAAACAGGATAAAAATGAAGTATTTGATTGTATTTAAAAATAACCAAGTGATTAAGTCCTACGACCTCAGTAGTGAAAGAAACACATATAGCAGCCTTTAAATGGAAGAAACCTTTTGTAGCAAAGAGCTTGCACAAGTATTTTCTATTTCAGTCTCTGCAGAAAATGTTTAAGGGGCCCTGATTGAAATTCTGAGTCAAGACTAAGAATCTCTCAAGATTTTTATGCAGCAGCATCATTTACATGTTGTCTATTAGAGCACTCAGAGAGCACCAGTCCTTACTGTGACCTTTAACATATGTCTGTAGACTACAAAAGGTTTTCTACATTAGGAAGCAGATAGTACAGTTACGTCCCCATTAAAAAGTCATGATTTGATAAACCTATTTAGTGCTATTTTCCTTGAAAAGTCTACTGATTCCTTGATAGCTCACAAGCCTCTTTCAACGGCTTCTAAATACCTAAAGAAATGAGGTGGTTCTGGTTTTAGTAAAAGGAAAACATTACATTCCTAAGAAATTTTACAGGAAGAACACTGAAGAGAAAAATATATTGAAACCAAACTGAACCTAACTATTTCTATTAAAAACCCCAAAATCTGCCACACTCATGTTTTTGTTTTGTGTCAGCACCACATCTCTCAGTGATGTCGCCTTTGTTCTACTTGTTCACAAAGAGTTAAGGTTTAGATTAAGTCAGAAAGCTTCTGCTCTAACATTTACATTTCCTTTTCAAAACATCTTCTGCCCTTTGCACTTCTCAGTCTCACCAAAAGGTCAAGATTCTTTCACAATAAATAAGAATTTGTTTAAAATTGTTACTTGAATTTCATGGCCAAGTTGTATGAAATAAGTATAACAATGTATATAGTTCACTAATCCATGAATGAACCATAAAGCTATACAAAATGGGGTTTTGTTCACATTTACTTTAAAATTTTATATCTTAGATTTTTTTATTTTTGAAAGCTCCTGAAATAAGTGATGCTGATAGAAAAGGTGTTACTGGCAGTCAGAAAAGTTCATGCAATGCTCATAATTATTAATACAGTAACATAATAAAAATGGAATACTTCAATCTAACATCAACATATGTTCAAACTGAAAAAAAAAATCCCAAACAAACAAACAAAAAAAACCCCTGATGTACTTAAGAGACATTGTTCTACCATCCCATCCACTTGAAGGGTGAAGTACCTGCAACAGACCTGCTGGCATCCTCGGGGAGGAGATTAAGGAATTCAGGCCTCGATATTAAATTCAGGATTAAAGGATGCTGGTCATCCAGACTATAATCTATAAAAAGACTTAGGCAGATGCTTAGCTGCAGTGGATCTAATTGTATTGTTAATTTAAACACGATCATTCTGGAAAATGCTAGCACATTTGGGCTGCCACTTTCCCCCACCTGGTCCCCTCAGGGCTCCAGCAGCACGGCTGAGGAGCTGGCATGTAATGTCACCTCACACCCGCATCCTACCCCATTTATCAGGGACACTTTATTGGACCCGTGGTCAGAAAACTCAGCACCTTCTATGACCTTTGGTGGTCTTTTCTACAGGTGCCTCCTAGATCCCACTGACTGCTGCCAGATTGGGAAGAGGAGAGAAACTGTTTATTTACAGGTACAGTGTAACTGTAAGTCTAAGAACTCAAATTTAACTGGCTATTTATGCCATCTTTCCTGTTCTGGATGTCAGGCTAAATAATTAAAATGCCACCCTGTTCTCAGTTTTACTTAGGCTTCCTGTATTGATAAAAAGCTGATAGTAACAACGTTACAAGCACTGCAGTTCCCTTTGGCAAGGTATATTTCACATATTTTGCAGACAGTGTAACCGACAATAAAAACAGGCTGCCTGACTAAGCAGATCTAATGTATAAAACTGACTGTGAAGAGCAAAGGCAGGTTTTATGCACAGAAGTCATCTTGCCTTAATACACCACTGTATTTCTTCAAACGCAACGTGTCCTTCACTCATTTTCTTTTTGTAGCCCTTACTCGTACAAGTCTTGATTTCGGGATTTGGCTCCCAAGCTTCACTTCTGATCAATACAGCATTAGGAGGGGTTTTCCTGCTCCCCTCAGAAACTGCTGCATCAAGCCCACAGCCACTATCCTCCTCCCACCGACTCCTGCTTTGGCTAGTGGGCTGACTACCTGCAGAAGCTGAGTGCATTCCGTTTTTCTTAGCCCTCTCTAAATGGTTCTACGGTCAATGGCCTATTGGTACTAAAATTTTAAAAAAAAAGCTACCACAGACACCTACTGGCCAGGTAAAACAGACATTTTTTTTTTTTTTAATTTCTCCTTTCAGGGTCGTTACAGTGGTGATGTCTGGACATCAGAAGAGATCAAACACCTTGAACAAACGTTGAATTTCTTCTTCATTATGCTCAGTCCTAATTCCCATTCAATGACATGTATTAAACGGAAAAAGAAAAATTAAATCACGCACCCACAACACATTAACTCAAGGTAACTTTGTCCACGTACCTGCGAGAGAAGATGATGATGCAGACCATTCTACCCTCTGGATATACATATGTCTTTCTGCTACAGCCTTAAGAAGCAGACTCGGGCTAACAGTCACTTTGCAATTTAAACACCTAGAAATCTGCTTAATCATAGAACTCACCACACTGCTCTAATCACTCCCTGTGAAATGACTTCAACGTTACTGTTTAAAACCACGTGGATTTCTTTATACATCTCTGCTGTTGCCCATCATTCCTGTTATGAGTAGCATTCTCATTGAACGTATACAGGTATCGAAAACGAGTTCTTTAGGAACATTAAAGAGTATTTATCGGCATAGCATTTTGCTGTACATCTTAAGACTTATTTTGAGGGCTTATTTCCTGCTTTGCTAAGAGTGAAAGTACACGTACTCCGCTCCTCATTTGCTTAGAAGCGACCAGTTGAGTACAAAGCACACAGGTCCCCGCAGCATCATTTGGAAGGGCACAGAGTCCCTCACGGAGGTTGAGCGACCGGGACAGGTCGCTTCTTGCCACCGCCCCGAGCCCCGGCCGTGCCCACCGCCCGCGGGCATGGCGGTGCCTGCCACCGTCGGCTCCCGGTGTTCCCCCCCCCGCCCCCGGCCTGTTTTTTAAACGACACCGACCCCCTCCTCCCGAGCCAAAAGATGCTGCGGCGCCAGACCTGGAGGATGTGCCGGGTATGGAAACGCGACGGGACCTACCCGCGGGGCCAAGGATATTCCCCCTCGGTACCGGGCGCGCAGGTGAAGCGGTGCGTCCCGGGAGGGGGGGACCGCCGGCCTCCCGCAACCCGCCCCGCACCGTCCCGGGGGCCACGGTCTGGGTCTGCCCGGGAGACCCCGTCCGGTTTCCCCCTCCTCGCCTCAAGGCAAGGCGCCGCCGCGTCGCCCCTCTCCCGCCGGGACGCCGCCGCTCACCTCGGCTCGGCTGGAAGCCCCCGCCGCCCCGCGGGCACACAGGCAGGCGTCAGGAGATGGCGGGGGGGGGGGGGACGTCCCCGCGTCCCCCACCGCACCGACCACTCACCGCAGCGTCCCTCGCAGACTGCCCCTATTGTCCGCCCGCCGCCCCGCCCCGCTCCGCCCCGCCGGGGGAGACCCGCCGCCCCCGGTGGCCCGGGCGGCCGCTGCCTCCCTCCGAGGGGAGCGGGGCCGTGCGGTGCTACCACCCCCTCCCCGGCGCCCTCCGCGCCGATGTGGAGCCGGCGAGGCCGGGATGGCCCCACGGAGGGACGACAGGCCACCGGTGGTGGGCTGGCTCCCGGCCATGGGAAGTGACGGGACTGTGGCCGTCGCGGCAGAAGCTCTGCGGTCCCACCGGTGGAGATGGCGAGTGGCACCACCGGCGCCCTCCCGCCCCGGTCCCCTTTTGCCAAAGCACCCCTTTTCCAAATGGCTTGGCCTGTTTGCCAGTGGGGCCAGGTGGGGGGGGGGGGAGGGTTTACAGCCCCCTGAGCGAGCTGGGGCTCAGGCTGGCTGTGGGCTATGGTTTTGGTGGCAGAGATCAGGGCTACTTAAGGACCCCTTTGGGCTTCAAGGCGTACTTTGTAATTTAAAGGTAGTCTTTACAACGTGACGTTGTTCACTTTTGAACCGGGAGAAGCAGTTTTTCCTCTTAAGTTTGTCCAGCTGAGCAAAAGCAACTGAGATGCATCCCTGGCTGTCCCGAGGGTGGCTGAGGGAGAAGGCTGAGGGCAGAGAGGAGGAGAAGTTATGGAGGGGTTAAAGAGAGAGAGAGAGAGACATCTACCGAAACCCTGCCACCTCTTGCTCCAAAGGTTTAGTGAGGTCACGGGACTGGCAGTGTTTTTCTTCTGTGCTGTGGAAAACAGGGTGGTGACCGATCCAGCCAGTATCACCCATCACTAGAGAGCAGGGTTTACTGCAGAAGAGCTGGAAAGAACCAAAAACCCCCTATTGCCCCCCCCCAACGCTTTATTGTCACGTCAAACAGGAGGCTTCACCGGGTAATGCCAGAGAGTGGACTTTGCCCTCTTATTTATAGTCTGATTTCATCTCTGTGCGAGTGAAGGTAAACACCACGAGAAGCAGCAGTGCTCCCCTCCGAGCTGGGATTGTCCTTATTTTTAAAAATAAGGAAATTTTAAGGCTAAATTTTTAAATGTTGAAAAGTGCTGACGTGTGTGTGTGTGTCTCTGTGTGTATACACTTACTCAAACCACTTCTTCATTCCACATGTAAGAAGCCTCCTTGGAACACGGGTGTTTTTCTCTCCTCTTCCCAGCTCCGTAGGGGAGGTTGACTCATCTGTAAAATGAACATGGCAAAGCTCACCTTCCAGCTCGTGCCAAGGGCTGTGTTGTGAGGGTGGTGTTCACATTTACACGTGCAATAGGCTAGATGAAAATTGCCTTGAAAGTACACCACAATAAAAGGGGAATTAACCTCCGCAATATCCTTTCTTGCTAAGACTTTGCCCTATTTACCAGTATTCCCATCCTTCAATTTTCGTATTTACTTTGCTTCAAATCAATATAGTATTTCCCCTCCTGAAACCAGGCTTAATTTTCCACATACAGGTAATCTTGCTCAATTCAGTGAGTTGACTCAAGCTTAAAATAAAATACGCAAATGTCACTGGAGGAGTGATTTCTGTTGCAAAGATAGCATGCCGATGCTGCCACAGCACTTCCTGATACAATAATAGTATTATTGAACTGCTCTCACATTCTCCCCAGCTTCCCTTGTTGGAACAATAATGTTACAAAGTAGAGATGCATTAATATTAAAAATCAGAGCATCTATTATTAGCTATGATAGAATACTGTCAATGTCATTTTCAGAGTAAGAGGAAAACAACGGCTTTTTATTATACCATGGAACTATAACTTCGATTAAGGAGTGCTAAATAAGCTAAAAGACTCTTACATAAAAAAACCTCAACAATTGTTTCTGTCCTTAATACATTATTTAATACATTTAAAAAGTGGTACTTTTTCAGCTTTCCCCTGAGGTATGATGGATGCAAGGACAAAAGAGGACTGATAGCAAGGAGAAGATTGAGGTTTGCTTTTCTTGCTGCCAGCTGTCACAGCAGATAGACCTTCTTGGTTGAAAGACATCTCTGAAAGCTGCTCCACGCTCTCCTCTGCTGCCAGAGGTGCCAGGAAATTTCCACTGCACGTGACCAAAGGAAAATGCACTGTGTTTTGCGGCTGCTTTCATAGTTAAACTGGGGAATATTTAATAGCTCCAGTTATATTAATTATTAAATTGAACTCTATCTTTGTAGTTGCATCCTTGAAACTGAGCTTATTAGCATAGGATGATAATGGTAAATCCTACCGCATGTTTATTATATTCAGCTTATTTGGGGAATTAAGGTTCTCAGGGAATATAGATTTGCTTGCTGTATGCCAATACACTGCAAGCAGCTTCTTTCAGCTATTCTTTTTCTTTCAGCTATCTATTTTTTAATAACTAATTTGTCTTACAGAATGAATAATTTATGTTACCTTTCTTTTTTCCTCAGAGACTCTTCAGATCTCTCAAGTTCATTGTTGTTTTGATTGAAGCTATCACAAAATGTCAGTAACTTTAGTATATGTCAGGTGTCTGTCTTAGCAGAAACTCCCATTTTGGAAAGCATTTTGTATGTGTAAATCAAGCTTCTCTACACAGGCACTAACACCATAGCTTCCTAGGGAGTACTCGTCTCACTCAGTTTTCACTGTGAATTATAGTTGTTGGTCATTTGGTGGAAAATTCACACACTTCCTCAGAACACTATTGATACATAAAAAGATATTCTGACAGCCAATACAATTAGGACTTGATGCACTCTGACAGAGACTTGAGCTTTGGCATCTGAGTGACCTGGGTTTTTTTCATGTGTTCTGGAAACATCTAGGCATGTCTTGTCATGCTACGACCTTCTGCAAATATCCATTTACTCATGATCAGGTGTTTTTCAGGGGCTTTTTTCTGACTATGAGGCAGGCCCAGGCTACGGAAGCTTAAAATCAAAACGGGCCTGTGCAGAGTAGACATCGCGAGTCGGGCAGGTTTCAGGGCCCTCCTGTCAGGCTCACAGGAGTCGGAGGGCGATGGAAAACAGCGGGCGAGGCCGGGGCCTGCCTCAGGCCCCAAAGGGAACGGCTCCCCTTCCATTCCTTCAAGGCCTGCGCCGGGCCCTGGCCTCGGCAAGCACCCTCTACCCCTCTCCTTCCTCCTAGGGCGGCTACCGAGGGTTTGGGCCGACGTGGCTGCCAGGCCTGAGCAGCAAAAGCCACCGATGCTGGCCCCTTCCCGGCGACAAGATGGCCGCCGGCCGTACTGGGCTGGGCACCCTCTCACGCTTGCGGGGCGGGGCCGCTGTGCGTCTCCCTGGCAACCGCATTCCCACTCTCTGCACCCGCCACCGTGCTTGGGAAGTCCCGCCCCCGGCGCGTGGCGGTTGCTAGGGAGCGGCACCGGAAGGGGCGGGGACAAGAGGGGCCGACGGCGGCGATGGGAGCGGCCGGCGGGGACGGCGGGGCCTGAGGGGAGCGGCCGTCGCCGCCCCTCCCGCCGGCAGGTGAGCGCGGGTTGGATTCTCCTCCCCACACACAGTGCGGGCTGCAGTCACCCTCCTCCGTTGGGGGAGGTTCTCGGCCTCCCTTCCTCCCTTTTTTCCTTCCTTTCCCCCCCCGCCCCTCCAGGGTTATCGCGACAGCTGAAGATCCCTGTGGTATCTCGACCCTTCCCCAGAGGTGGAGGGGGAAGGTAATCGTCTCGCCCGGGTTCCCGGTGCGGGCCCGTTCTAGGAAGGTGTCAGGGAGGGGAGGGAGCGAAGCCCGCCGGCGTCAGCTGTCGCGACATGGCGCGCGGCGACTGAGGCGTGGGTGAAGGCTGGAGGCCGGCCGGCTGCCCCCGCTGCGGTTCCGTGCGGGAGCATGCGGCGGGCAGCCATCTGCTTCTGGGGCGTTCAGTGATCTGCTGCCCCGGGTTCCCCCCTTCCCACAGCCCACCCACCCGGCAGTTTCGGTTTTCGGCTCCTTTTTCTCCCTCAGGTTTTGGGACTTGCTCTGGCAGGCCCTCCGGGTCTCCTGTGACAGCACAGCCCCATCAGCCAAACAGCATTTTCCAGTAATAAACTTAATAGCCAACCACAATTATGTTTTCAACTGTTAAAAGTTAATAGAGCTTTCTAGATCGGGAATCCTCCTCCCCACCCAGATGCCAGGACCACTTAAGCTTAATTTGCAGTGTGAAAAGATGCCCTGCAATTGGCGTATCTTCCCTAGTGGCAGTCATTCCTGCCAAGAGCGATGACCACCATGGTTTTGGGTCTTGCCATCACCTCGTGAATTTGTGCCAGTTGTGGGCTGGGGCTTCACCTCGGATCTGGCTTCTGCCAGGCTTCTCTTCCAGTTTTTGTTATTGCTGAGACCAGCAAAGGAGGTGTTTTGGGGAAGCGTCAGGCCTGCTGTGCTTGTACTATAATGCTTCTTGTCTCCTTAGTAGGAGGTCTGGTGCTCGGAGAAGGATGTGACTTACTGTGCTGTTACCCTACTACGTGCAGGGTAGGGTTGTGTTACGCAGCTCTTCTTTGATACTTACTGAAGCTGTGGGTGTCATCTGACCAAAAGTTTGAATGCGTGGTTATCTCGTGCAACCTCATCAAGTTACCTAGAATAACTTAATTGCAGATTAGGGGATTCCTGCGGAAAATTGTGTTGTATTATAATTATGTTATTGAAAATAAGGAAGTTTTTGGTGCAACTTAATACAAGTTATTTCTTATGACTCCTTGTTTGTGGGTTTCAGTAATCAAATTACACAAGATGAGAAGATTTTATGTGCAGGCCAGTTAAACATTGTCTGAGATGGTCAAACTGTCTACATAAACCAAGGACTACTTTTCAGTCTGCTGTTGTATAGCTATCCTTCCAGTCCTCTTGTAGTAGAATGGATGTATAAGGCCTAAAGTTCCCAAAAAAAGGAAAAGAATAACACTCTTGTAATTTTCCTTTTTTTTTTGTGGTAGACGTTATCTACAATGTTTAGCTTTGCTTTAGTTGTAACTCGCCTTCCTGTGGGTGAGTCTTCTGTTGAATTGTCTCTGGCTTCTGAAGTGAAAAGTGCAGTCTCTGGGAGCACAACGAATCCTGGAGCAGTCCCACCTGCTACCACAAAATATCCCCTTGCTGGATCACTGCATTCAGGGTTCCTTGCCACAGGACGTGTAGCATGCATTGAAATATCCTCATAAAGCATCCTATAGAAAGGATGCTGTGACAGGGTAGAAATGAGGTGGCAGCATTGGAGGTGTAGGCAAAGTAGTCCTGCCTGTGGCAGTGTACCAGGTCTCTTAATCTTTGCCAGGTGGCAGCTACATGCTGCTATAGACAGAGGTGCAGGCAGCTACATTTGTCTGAGGCAGTTTCTGGAAGAACAAGCCCTGAGGGTACTTGTATCTTATCTTGGGATGCTGCAGGAGACACACTTGTGAAGCAGGGAACGAGGTGAGGGAGCCATGTCTCAGAGACACGGGTATAGTGTTGATAAACCTAACGGGGTACCTTGGAGATGTAGAGGACAAGTTTTAGGCCTGCTGAAAATTTTACATTGTGTTTGGGTAGTGCTATCATAGCTTTGAACACATTTCCTTTTGAAGGGACAATTCTATTCCAAGCTGACTAAACCCTGAACTTTTAAAACCACAACAAGACGGTGTGTGGTACCGATGAGTCACTGGCTGTGATTCATACATACTTCAGTACAAATAAACGAATCCCTTTGTTTCATTTATTTTTGTTTTGGTCCAGAGAAAGATCATGACCTTGTAGAACTAGGTGTTGTATAAGCACACAGAATAAGACCCTAAGCCTGCATATGCTCATTTCTATCTGTCTATTTAGGCTGGATTTTGACTAGTTTTATCTATGTGAATAAAAACAAGCGTGTCTAAAACTCTTTAAAATGGAAGCCTAATAGTAAACATTACTGCCTTGTGGAGTTTAGCAGATTGAATAGTACATCTCTTTATCTAGTCCTAGAAACTGACCCCTGGAATTCCAGTCCAATATCTCAGTTGTAGAAATCATATTAACTACATTCATTACTTACTTGCTTTAATTACAGTACTACATTAGTAAAGATGATTTGAAGTTTTAGTTTACTTTTTAATGGAAAAGTATATGTAGAGGGAGCAGTAGATGGTGTTACGTGTATGTGTGTAGCTCTGCTCTCTCCCACTCCCTTGCATGGTGATTTTTGTTCTTGGGAGAGATGTGTGCCAAAGAATCTGCTTTTGGCTCAAAGAGATTTTCTTCTGAATCAGCACGCTTCTCTGTGGTTGGTTTCTGTGAAGCATAACTATGAAAATTCACTAGGCTGCAATTGTAAAGCTAATTTGTGGAATGATAGACTAAAGAGCAACATTGAAACTGCTTATGAGAGCTGTCTATCCTTGACTTTATCAATTATTATCATTTGCTCATGCATATCTGTTAGCTTGCTTAATAGTTGTGTATCAATCAAGCCTAGATGCTGGGAGGCTGGGCTTCATTGCATAAAATACAGTGTTCTGTCCACATCAATGGGATTGTAGGCTCATGTATGCATGAAGGATGTCCTGTTTGAGGAGGGAGAGCATCTGTCTTTCATTTCAGTGGCCAGTCAGGTCCAAACCATGACAAAGGACAACATGCTTCAATTCATGCTTCTTTGCCCCATCTTCATTGGTATTGCCTTAATGCACGTTATGGGACACTGTGTGAAGGGGATCTTGCCAAAGAGGCCTTCTAAAGGGGAGCTCAAGCTGGTGAGTGCCTGCTACTGTCAGAAGGTTTCAGCTTGCCTTTCAGAGAGGCAGAAACTATGGGTCCTGGGCTTGTCCTCACTCCTCCTTCAGTGCAGTTGTTGTGCATTCCCACTTTGGTAGGCCTTGCTGTCTTTCTCAAATAAAAAAAGAGTAAGGATGTAACACATTATATCAGACGTTAGACAAAAGTAACTTGATGTGGTGGGTTGACCTTGACTTGACACCAGGTACCCACCAAAGCTGCTCTGTCACTCCTGCTTCTCACCTGGGCATGGGGAGAGAAAATGTAATGAAAGGCTCATGAGTCAAGATGAGGACAGGGAGACATCACTCAGGAATTACCATGATGGGTGAAACAGACTCAACTTGGGGAAAATTATTTTAATTAATTACCAATCCAATCAGCCAAGGGTAATGAGAAATAAAAACTAAATTTTAATATCTTCCCCCTACTCCTCTCTTCTTTTCAAAATCAGCTTCCCTTCTGATTTTCTCTACCTCCTCCTCCCGAGTGGCACAGTGGGATGGGGAATGGGGGTTGTGGTCACTTTATCACATGCTGTCTCTGCCACTGCTTCTTCCTCACAGGGAGGACTCTTCACACTCTTCCCCTGTTCCACTGTGGGATCCCTATCACTGGAGACAGTTCTCCATGAACTTCTCCAATGTGAGTCCTTCCATGGGGTGCAGTCCTTCAGGAACAGACTGCTCCAGTGTGGGTTCCCTCAGGGGTCACAATTCCTGCCAAGCAAACCTGCTCCAGCAGGAGCTTCTTTTTCCACGGGGCCACAGGTCCTGCCAGGAGCCTGCACCAATGCAGTCTTCCCACAGGGTCACAGCCTCCTTTGGGTGCACCTACTTGCTCTGGCATGGGATCCTTCACAGGCTTCAGGTGGATATCTCCTCTGCCATTAACCTCCATGGGCTTCAAGGGCACAGCCTGCCTCACCATGGCCCACAGGGCAATCCCTCCTCTGGTGCCTGGGGACCTCCTCCTCCTCCTTCTTCACCGACCTTGGTGTCTGCAGAGTTACTTCTCTTACATATTCTCACTCCTCTCTTCTGGATGCTGCTACACAGGTTTTTTTTTTCCCCTTCATAAAGACATTATCATAGAGGTACTAGCCCCATCACTTGATGGGCTCAGCCTTGGCTGGTGTTGGGTCCATTTTGGAGCCAGCTGGCATTGGCTCTATCAGACACAGGGGAAGCTTCTCACAGAAGCCATCCCTATAGCACTCCTGCTACCAGAACCTTTCCATGCAAACTCAATACACTGAAGGCCCCCAGAGCAAGACAGACATCAGTGAACTTCATTGAATTGAGTGGAGGGTTACCAAGGTGGTCAGGGGGCTGAAGCCCCCAAGGTGGTCTGGTAGGGAGAAGCTGGGACAACTGTGTTTCAACAGGCTGGAGAAGAGGTGGTTCTGAGGTCATCTAAAAGCAACCTGCCTGTACCTATGAGGTTATCAAAAAGACAGAGCCAGGCTCTCCAGCATGGTGAAAAGTGGGAAGATGAGAGACAGCAGAAGAAAAGAGATTCAGAATATGTGGAAAAATATATGGAAAATATCCCTTTCCCCATGTGGCCAGACAAGCAGTGAGACAGGACACCTGGAGAAGCTGGGAATCTTTGGAGGTTTTCAAAATGTGTTTGGATAAAGCTCAGAGCAACCTGCTCTGACCTTGTAGCTAACCCTGCATTGAGTGAAGGCTGGACAAGAGACCTCCTGAGCTCCCTTCCAGTGGTTGATCTGGACAAGTGAGAGATCTAATGCAGAAAGTGACACCTAGGTGTCATTAATTGTAATGCAGCTTATAAGCACTGTTCTAACAACCTTGGGCTTGAAGAAATCCTGCAAAGAATTAAATGATAATGGTGTATCCATATCTGCTCCAGCTAGAGGAGAAGGCAAGATCATGGCTGCATGAAATACAGAGAGAAGACAACATGAAGTCGGTGATGTGACTTAGGTTCTCCTCCTTGCCATATGGCAAAACCTGATTCTTGATAGAGCATGTAAGGAATTTCTCTTAGAATCAGTTTCTTTTTTTCTACAGTCACTAGGTGATCCCTATGAACTCTTCTACTTCAAAACAAAGCAAAAAAAAAATATATGCATGTAAGTCTTGGTTAGAAATAATAAAAGTTCTGTGCTCTACGCTTGGATCTGTGAACATTGTCCAGTAAAGTGTACGACAGAGATTTCTGTCATCGGTGTAGTTCCAGGGAGACGTGAGTTGTGTGCCCATTCCTAAGAGGTGGATTGGCTTGGGGTGTGAAAGGTCTTTGTAACTACTGTCTGTGTCTGTAATTGCCCAGTTGACAAATGCAGGGTTTCAGTCTGAACTGAAAATGTTATTTTCCTTGATTTTTAAATTAATTTGCTACTTCTGTTTTATTTATGTTACTTTCTTGATGCCACTTTTCTTACGCTTTGAGTTTCTTGGTTTGCGTTCTCCCCTGTTTTCAACTTCACATCTTTTAAACTTTTCTTTACTAACAGGTTGATTTTGCCTTAGGATAATGGCAGGAAAAGTAAAATGGGTAACTGACATAGAAAAGTCTGTTCTAATAAACAACTTTGAAAAAAGAGGCTGGATTCAGGTGGCAGAAAATGAAGACTGGAATTTTTATTGGTGAGTACATTAAAAATACCCATTTCTAAATTCGTGAAACATTTTAACATCTTATGTGAATACCATTAAGAATATAACAAAATGCATGTTGAAAAATGAAAGATGCAGAAATTATCATTGCTTTACTGCAGTGCTCCTAAGAGTGTAATGTTGTTTTCTTGCTTCTGATGCTCTTGCTGGTCTTCAGTTCAGATTTGCATTGGTAGCTTCCCGTATCTGTGGAGGCCTGCTAAAGTCGTTGGTGTTCTTCAGGGCAGAAGGTCCCATGTGGACGGATCCATTCCCATGCTGCTGATCTCATGTATCATTAGTTTGGCAGAGGTTTTTGTCAGGGCGTGGAAAGTCACTGACCCAGCAAGATACCGATTGGTTCTGGGAATGCCAATTGTAAAAAGCCCAGGGCAAAGGCTGTGCTTAGTGATTTGGGTTTTGAAATGGGATTTTATTTGATTATATTTTTTTTTATGCAGTAAGCAGAATTTTTCCTTTACTGTTGGAGGGCATTTGTGGCCTGAGGGCAATCTTTGAATGTATCTTTTCCCAAATTTTTCTGATTACATAATATAAGCAAAATAATGCAGGAGCACACAGTTCCAATATGTGATAGAATATGCTTTTATCAGTGTGACAGGGGCTTGCCCTGTTACCAAGTCCAGGCTCCTGTCATAAAGGCCTCGAGAACTGTACTTTCCTTCTCCTTCATGATAATGATTTATATGCAGACTAATTATTTAACGTTTCAATACCGAGAGTGAATGGGAAATTAAATCAAGATAATGGTGAAAGGAGGAAAGTAAATAATCTAACTTCTTATTTGGCATTTGTCTAATGTAAGACTGTGAAATGCTGTCCTAGAATGCAGTAACCTTTTAATTGGCAGAAACAATACTGTTTAAGTAAACCAAACAATTTATATTGTCCTTTTCAAATACAACAGAATGGCAGTTTGTGCTGCCAAATGATCCCTTTGTGAACCACTTATTTAAATGGGTAGGAATCTAGTAATCTGTTCATGCTTTTGGAATGCAATTGGGGGGGAGTGAGGGAACAGGGCAGTCATGGAAACTGTTGTGTGACTGATTGTTTTGCTTTGTTTTGGGTGGTTTTTTTTTTCCTTCCTGAAATGATAATGCAGTGGATTGATGGCATTCAGGAAATATTCTTAAGTTTCTTATGTGAGACATCTAATACAGAAAATTCTTCATGTCTATGGCCCTGCTCTTGTTTTCTGTGAAAAATGAAGTAGATAACTGATTTGTTGACTTTGTCGCTGCAGCCCTCTGGTCTGGTGTTTATGGGTGTTTTTAGCAAGATTTCTGAATGACTGTTTTAAATTCATGTGCTTTACAATCGGAATACCAAGGTAGTCAATAGGAAGTTGGTTCTGTGGGTTAAGAGGAAAGCTGAGTTTCCAGGGAGTAAACTAACAGATTTAGAAAGATGTTTCTGTAGCCTTTGGGTATGCATCAGTCATTTTTAGGCCCTGCTGGGGGTTGACCTGACTGTCAACAAGCCAGAGTCCAGTAGGGCCAAGTTGTCATCTTCCTTTCCTCAATTTCTGTGCCAATTTCAGTAGCTCTAGAGGGATCGATAAAACTTCTGGCAGAATTTCATTGCTTTTGCTAATGGAAGTTCAGGATATGTTGGATTGTCAGTGCAGCAAAACATTATACTGTAAAGAGAAATGAGAGGGAGAAAAGATGGACTGAATGTAAGGAAATAATTTCAACTTTCTCCTCCTTAATTGTGTTTCGTGAGAGAAATCATTTGGTATCTGTCTTTGCTTTCAGGATGAGCGTACAAACAATTAGGAATGTTTTCAGTGTGGAAACTGGTTACCGCCTCTCCGACGACCAAATTGTCAATCATTTCCCAAACCACTATGAACTGACCAGAAAAGATTTGATGGTAAAGAATATCAAGCGATACAGGAAAGAACTTGAGAAAGAAGGAAGTCCTCTTGCAGAAAAGGACGAAAATGGGAAATATATTTATTTGGGTATGTGGTTCTCTTTGTCATGAAGCTTTTTGCCTGTGTGGTCAATAAGCTGCAATTGAGCTAACTTTTCTGTGCATAAGGCACTCTCAAGTGTTAGAACATTAAAGTGACTATCTTGGACTATGCTCTGTCCCTGTCAATTAAATAAAGTGCACTTTGTCCTAAAGTTATTTGCTGCTTTCTGTAAACCTAACAGCCTTCTCTCTCTGTATTCTCCTCCTTTTCCCTCCTCTCAAATCTGTCATTAGAGCATAAAGAAACACAAGAATAGGGAAAGCGATAAAAACAACAGTAGTGAATATTTCCTATGAAATACTGTATTTTCAAAGCTTTTCACAAACCTTGCTTTGAAGGATAATGGCTAATATTTTACAAATTGAGAGGAATAGAGGGGATGCTGCTCATTCAGGATCTTTGTTGAAATTAGAGACAAAGCAGGAATAAAAGAGTGAACATTTCTGTTACCACAGCACTAAGACCCAATTCCTCCACTCAGCAGTATTCAAGGAGGAGAACAAACCCAGTTTGTATGCATGGAAGTTGTATTTAGACTTCGTTTTGTAAGTAGTAAGATCCTTAAAGAAGACTAAATTTACCAGTGCAGTATTAGCAGAAGCAACATTGAATGAAGTGATAATGAAATCACTATTTTTGAATGCAAGGGTACAGAAATGTCTGTATAATCAGGCTTTTTGTGTTTGGTGGGGGGGAGTCTGGTGGAGGGAAAGGATTGGTTGGTTGGGGTTTTGTTGGAGCTGTTTTGTTTTTACTTAACTTTGAAGAGTTAAAATTGTGGGATTAAAGTGTTTTGCAGTAATATTAGTGGTGAAACCAAAGGGCTCTGGGACCTCATATGAGACAGATTGGAGTTTCTTGAATTCAAAAGTGAAAAAACCTTATTTGAAAACCTTATACTGGAGCAAAAACTAAAGCTTTTGCAGAAAGGCTCTAGACAGAACTGAATGAATAAACTCTTTAGAAAAGAAATTAGAGGGAAGTTGGAGAACAAGTAATGACTGCTAGAAAGTAACAACAACAACAATAATAATAATAGCAAACAAAAAAGAACCAAACACACAAAAAAATCCCCAAACCAAGTCCAAACCAGCTATAGATCAGGAATGAGGAGAGTAAAGTGGTTTTGGAGGTCATAAAGCATTGGAGTGAAACAGAGATGGGGATATGTTGAATTGATCTACATCTTGGGAAAGTGAAGTGATTCATCCATGTAGGAAAAAAAAGCAGTTCTGTATGGGTGGACGTGAGAATAATCTGATAGCAAAAAGGGAGAAATGCTTTTCTTTAGATTTCAGTAAGCGTGGCAATACTGATTGTGGGAGCAAATAAGAATGACTAATGGAAGTTACATGGGAATAAAGATGACCACATCCAAAGGAGAAGCAACACCAACACTCACATTTTTGCATGCACAGAGAATGATAGTGGTTAGCAAAATGGTAAAATTGGAATGGCATATAATACTCTAATTTCACAGATACAAGCACAAGAAGAAAATTGACTTGTGAATTAAAATCTATTAATGTGAAGTTAGCAGCATGCAATATTTTGCAATTGTTTCTTTAAGTAAAAGCTATAACTGCAATTTAAATGAGATAAAAAGAAACGTGAATCTTAATTAAAGTGAATCATGCCAGACTGAAAAACTGAAACAGAAATTTTTTTTAGTCTACATGTGTCAATAGCCTTACCAGATAAAGTCTTCTTAATTGTGCACCTTTTTTTTCCCCTTACCTCAGATTTTGTTCCTGTTACTTTTATGCTTCCTGCCGATTATAATCTCTTCGTTGAAGAATTCAGAAAAAATCCCTCCAGCACTTGGATTATGAAACCTTGTGGCAAAGCTCAAGGAAAAGGAATATTTCTAATCAATAAGCTCTCCCAAATTAAAAAATGGTCTCGAGACAGCAAAACATCTTCGTAAGTTCTTAAAACACAAACCCTTTATTGTGTTTTCTCTAATCAGGTGAACCATATCAACATGCTAATTGTCTGATGCATGGGAAAAGTACTCCATTATTATTGCTTTGTCATTATATAGTTAGTTTTGCATTTAATCTCACTTGTTATCTGATTTCCTCCTTCAAGAAGGTTTTCATATGATTTGTTTTGGTATGAGAAGGTACAAAGAACTGTTCAATTAACTATTCTTTATAAAAAGGCTTTCAGTGTTGTTGGAAAAAAAACCTGCACAGAAAGAAATTGTTCTGCTTCATATTACTAAATAACAGGAACCAAGAGAAAAGTCTTTCCCTAAGCAATTTCAGTAATTATTTTATTTAATATATATTAAATCACTTTTTAAATTAGTGCAAAGCATTTATATGAAATAAATACTTTATCTGTTTAGAGCACAAAATAATAGACCTCATGTTGGTAGTCTACTTCGAAATGGATGAAAAAGGTTAGCAATCTGTGTTTTGCTCTGACTAGTAAAACTTTTGGTCGCACGACTAATGTTAATTTTTTTCCTGCTATAAAGTGACTGGCCAAATATTGCTTGAGTTTTCTGCCCCCCATCCCCCTCTTTTTGATTTGGAATCTGAAGAATGTCACAGTCTGAAAGTTATCTTAGCTTTTCACAGTCATTTGCAATTGCACACCAAGCATAACTACAATATTCTAGGAGTATAAGACCTTGACTAATGAATGTAATGTAATACATACTCTTTGCTTGTCTGAACCATGCCAAGCTCTGAATGCTCTCCAAGGAACAGACTCTGCCTGTAGAGCTGCATTCTAAATGCCCTGTTAACTTCAAAACTGAATTTAAAAGGTTCATTGATCTTGGTCATCTGTTTAGTATTTTTAACCTTTTTTTTTTTTTTTGGTGTATAATGCCTGATGCCAACTGTGTATTATTAACCACCACAACTTTAGACATTGTCTTGGCAAAAGGTGCAAGATTTCTGTCAATCCAAAATTTACAGACTGCTTCTAAAGAAGAAAAAGACTTAGCAGATTGTATGGTTGCAATTGTCACATTCTGAAGTGTGATTTGTATTTTTCAGGTTTGTAACTCAGTCTTCCAAAGAAGCTTATGTGATTTCTCTCTATATCAACAATCCTTTACTTATTGGTGGAAAGAAATTTGATCTTCGTCTATATGTTTTGGTATCTACCTATCGTCCCCTGAGATGTTACATGTAAGACTGTATATATTTGTATTTTGTTTTGAGAGAATGTTTAATGCAGTCAAAATAACGTTGCATTCATCGCACAAAGAAGTTTAACGTTTACATTGTATCCTTGGATGCTCTTTTCCTTATTTCTTATTGAGGCTTAACACATTTTAATGACTTTTTGCATTTAAGGTATAAACTTGGATTTTGCCGGTTTTGCACAGTAAAATATACACCAAGTACAAGTGAATTGGATAACATGTTTGTACATCTTACAAATGTTGCCATTCAGAAACATGGGGTAAGTGTACTGACTTCCTAGGTGCTCTTTTATAGCAAGACTGATTTTCTTACATTGTCCCCAAAAGGTTTTATTTGTCATATTCTCCACCACCTTGCAATTAAAATACTTCAACATGAATTTACAAATAAATTTCAGCAGACTGCAGATGAAAAGGATGCAAGATGACAAGTTGCAGCTCTGTAATAGACTTGATATCTTCAGTATTGATTTGGAGTAGTTGAAAGCAAGGTTTTGTTTTTTTTTCCTAGTCCCCTGTCATTTAAATGCTAATATGCTCACTTAGCAGTTGATTCTCTGAGCAGTGGAATTAATGAAGCCTGGTTCCTGTGAGTTTGTATTTTATAATAGCACTTCAATATCACCTTCCTGATCTTTCTTTCCCTCTCTCTCTCTCCCATGGAGTTAATTCAGCTTTCCTATTTTCAGTACTTATTCATCACAGCACTTTCCAGCTTCTTCCTATGTTTGCCCCCCGCCCCCAGCTTCCTCCTCTGGGTAAGACAGGGAATGTGCAGTTGCAAGCTTGGAGATAAATGGGTGCTGTCTGGGCAGCTGGTGGCTTCCTCTTGAATGGACAAAGATGGAGTTCAGCCTGCAGAGCACCCCTGTCCTATAATTTGCCATTGATATTCAGAAAACATATGGGAACCTGATAGCTTTGACAGCACTTCCCTGTGTCAAAATAGGCTGAAATTCACCACTGGGAGGAAAGGCTAGTGGGTGAGGGGTGACAGGAACAGATGGGCATACCCTGTCACTGCCCAAGCCTTGTTTCTTCAGGGAATCCACTTGATGATGATGACTGTCCCTTTTGCGTTGTTAGCGGAAGTCTGTGATTTATAAACCATGCCTCTGTTACAGTAATTAAAACTCAATTGTCACACTTCCTAATTTCATAGGCTTTATTTTAAGAGCATGGAAAATGTGTATGTACATGCACGTACACTTATGCTACATATATTCCTCTGTGTGTACACATACATAATACATATATTGTATCTTAAATTGCAGCCTTGCTAAATGTGCCTTGTCTCTTTGTGCACTGTAAGATGTGCAGCATAGCAGGACTGTTTATGTCTGGATACTCCTGTAAGAAGAATGTGAATTGTAAATATTACTGATGGTGGTAGTTATAAACCAGGAAAGTGTCAAAATATGGCATTTTTCAGTGCCACAAACATTGTCTTGCTCAGGTGCTGATTGTAAAGTGTTTCCAACACATTATTGTTTGACAGAGAACTGCCAATAGCAGTGAGCAAATGAGGCACGTGAGACATTGCCTGTCCTGTTAATTATGCACCCTTTCATCTTCTCTAACAGTTAAAGAATGGCCTTCAAGATTTCTCCCAAATAAAAGTAGAAGTGAAAATAGCAGTGAGGTCACTTTGGGAGAAGAAAAGACAACAGAAATATCATCTTAAAAACGTGGAGTCATTATTAGAATATTTGAAAAACATTTTAGAAATTCTGAACCACTAATATTTCTTGAGTTTTGCAGAAAGAAGTGAGAAAAGTTTAATGTAGAGCCACTCTACCCATCCTCTCTGTCCTATTTTAAACATGTCTGTAACTTTGGAGGCACTTAGGCTGTAGAGTTTTAGAAGAAGAAGAACCTAATTTGAACTGTCAAGTAATTTATCAAAATTATAATGAGGTCTGGAAAAACTCTTTAAGCTCTAGTTGTAACCCCTACATGAACCATAGAGTTCCAGTGTATTTGTGCCCTACAAGCTCATGGGAAATCTTAGTGATCTTCTAAGTAGCCTGCAATATTCTACGTTGTTTTAATATTTTTAATTAGACAGCTGTGATTGTGTAAAGCTCTACCCAATCTATTTTGATTTGAGTACTTGTTCTGAAATGCAAAGAGGGTCGAAACTTTGATCTCTGCTCCCTTGCTGGAATCTGATCTCAAGACATTTTTTCCGTGCAGCAAGTCCTGAGAACCATGTTTCAGATCTTTATTTGTACAGTCCAGTCTTCCAAATTTACTAAGGGGGCAGATGTAGAAAAAGCCTAAAAATAGAGGCTTCTCTGACCTTGTCTTAGAGGATGACACATTTCATTCCTCTAGCAACTTTTTTTTTTCTGCTGTATGCATTCTGTGTTTTATGATTTATCAGGCATACAATCATTCATTCTTAGAAATGCTCTGTGGAGAACCTTTATAGAGGAACAAAGCATTTGTTCTGAGAGTTATTCAAGGGCTGAATGTGTGTCTTTCCATCAGTAAGAATACCCTCAGTTTGCTTTTGTCTTTCCATTTAAAGCGAATGTAGAGCAGAGCCTTGATAACCTCTGAAAAGACAAATATAAGATAACCTCCTTTTTTTCCTTGGTTCTGTTTCAGTTTCAGTAGCACTTAGTGTTTTTTCTATTTCAAAATACTGGATTACCTGAAAAATTAACTGTTAAAGATACAGTCACTGTCCTCTTGAATGTAACTGTTGTCAGTAGCACCATTAAGAAGATACTGGGTTTGCCTTTTGGGAAACAGACAAGTCACATTTTAAATGAATAAACACAGACAAGCCCTTTAAAGTGCTGCATTTTAAAACAGCTAACTTCAGCAAAATTTGTCTGTTGCGCACTTAATTATTTCTCTCTTATCCCCAAAGGAGGAAAAAGTTCAACTCTTTTGTTTCACGTTTTAAAGCTTGTATTTCCCAATCATAAATTATGTTTTACTATAAAACCGACAAGGTACAGTTGGTTTTTTTTTCTTCTGAGAAAAATTTATTACTTGATTTGCAATGTGTGATATAAATATATACAGCTATAATAAAACCAGTTGTTTACATAGAGGGCAGTTCAAAGTAAAGCTGAAGTCTTCATAAAACTGTAAAATAGAGTAAAAGCAACTTGCTGAGCTTTTTTTTAGAGCAGCGCTTGCACGTAAGTATAAGTGGGTTTTTTTGGTGAGTGAAACAAAACTTCAAAATCTTAGACTGAATTAACCCTTTCATTCTTCAGGATGATTACAATCATATCCATGGAGGCAAGTGGACGGTGAGTAACTTACGCCTGTATCTGGAGAGCACCCGTGGAAAGGAAGTCACAAACAAATTATTTGATGAAATTCACTGGATAATTGTGCAGTCCCTGAAGGCTGTCGCGGTGAGTACCGTTCCTGGAGCGCTGCCAGGGACAGCATTACAGCTACAGGCTTCTCATAGGCACGAAAGGGAGTTTGCCATCAAAACCACCCACATTTCCTGCTGTTTGAGTGATGGTGTTGAAGCTGATTTCTGCAATCCTGTTATCTCTTGATTTCTCTGAGTTTTGAGTGAATTTGAATCTTGGGTGGGTGGGTGAGCGATCTGTACATGTTGAAGAAGTGGATGAATCTCTTTCCTTGAGGGCTCTGTGAACTATTTAATAAGACTTGATACTGCCCTTGTGAATAGAATTGAGCTCTGCCAAGTTGCATGACGTCACTTCAGCAATAACAAATGTGTCAAAGAAAAAATAGCTCTGGAGGACAATTTATCAAAGAAAATGTAAGAGTTACATAACTTACTTTCTCCTCTTTTATACCCCAGTCACGAATTTATCATCACTTCTTACTTAAAAAAAAAAAGTAGGAACCAGTCCTCTGCTTGAGTGACTTCCTAGTGTTTGGGTAATATGCCATGATGACAGTAGAGACTAGGTCTCACTCTGTGGGTCACCTGGGGTGACTGAAGAGCTCACTGTTGCCAAGGACTGTCTTGTTCCCAAGTGGATGGTACCATCATCTCTTTGGGGTTGGTGCAGGCACCATCGTGAGCTGAATCAGCTCACTCACCCAGCTGACAATTACTGTCTTGCTTTATTGATGGGTTCGTATGCTGCCAGTGTAATAAGCTGAATCACCTCACTGAAGGAGCAGATGGACACAGAATCAGCAGGAGATAGAGAGGGACAAGGTTGTGAAGGTGGGAGCAGTGGGAGATGGGGAAGCATGGTTCAACTCAGCCTCTGCTGTGCAATCATATTTGAAACCAGATGAGAAAAAAAGAGATGTAATGCAAACGTTAGTAGAACCTTAAAGGAGAAGAGAAAAAGTGTTGAGAATTATGGAGCATACCATGTTTTGGTCCTCTTGTCTTTCTGGCAATGGCAAATGCAATGAGAGATGCTTATTCTTCCTTTCCCCTTTCACTCCCCGAAGAATTGAGAAGCTTTCATTATTAGTCTAGGGGAAATCATCTCATTCACCTGTTAAAAAGGTTTCTTTAAAAGATCTGCATCTCTCTTGGCTTTTGGGATCGTAGTTGACGTGAGCAAATTAACTTTAAAGTGTATCTGGTAATTGTTTGACCACAAATGTCTGCGTAGTTACAGCAGTATAATAAAAGAAATGTCTTTGAATAAGTCTCATTTTTCTGAAGTTTAAACATTTCATGATTATGTGAAACTGTGTTATGTAAATGTTAAAACTTCCTGGTTTCTCCTGATGCATGCAGGTTTTAAATATTGCTACTACTTTTGCAAATTATGAAACCACTTTTATTTTCATGCTGGAAACACAATGTAAAATTAACGTAACTTAGTAATTGGCATTAATGCACTCATTAAAATTGAAATATTTACTTACATTTTACTTGGAAAAAGGCAATCCTGAACTTAGTAGTTAACAAGCTTATGTTAGAATTACAGCACTGAAAACTGTTGTAGAAGATGCATAATGTAATCAACAGGTGGTTTCTAGCAAACAAAGTGTGTAACCAGATTACTTACTCAATTGTGGATTTTAATACATATTGTCTTTTTTTTTTTTCCCCCAGCCTGTAATGAATAATGATAAACACTGCTTTGAGTGTTATGGATATGACATTATCATTGATGACAAGCTTAAACCATGGCTAATTGAGGTAAAGATACATAAAACACAGGGAATAAACCTTCCTTCTCATTTCACAGAGTAACAGGAGATTTCAGTGTAGTCTTTCTTCTTTTGAACTGTTTTGCCCCTCAGGTAAGTGGATTAAGAAAAGTGTTGAAAAGTAAAAGAGGCCATGTGATGGCCAAGCTAGAATATGCTTTTGTTTCCTATTTGTTTGTGGCTTTCTGTTTTGTCCTTCAAATCCTGCGTGTCCATACAATGGGACTTCAGAGGCCATCTGAAGGTTATAGCTTCCCTATTAGGTACTGTATCAGTAGCTGGAAAATTGTCATTGGCTCCATGGAGCATAACATAAAAATTAAATATTAAATGCTATCATGGCCTTAATGTTGTAGCTTGAGAGGAAAGAAAAGGGGCACACAAGGAATAATTGGGATATTTGGAAGACTTTTTTTTTTTAACATAAATTTCTCTTTTAGTGTATTAACTTTGGGTCTGTAAGTTCAAAAAAAAATTATATCCAGCCCTTTTCTCAATCTAATTGGAAGTGAAAGATAGAAGGTAAATGAACTTTATAAAGAAGAAATAAAAATATGTTTCTTGGATACCACTTCTCCATAATAAATGTGGGACAAGAGAGATGTTAGATGAAGGCCAGTTTTAATTAAAACAAGATGCAATGCAGTGCTTTGAATAAAGAGGATGTATGTGTTTCTCCAGCTCACAGTTTAACAGGAGAGAGCTTGTTGATGAACTCTGTCTTGTCTTGAACTCTGGTAAATCTAGTCTCAACAAAAATCTTCAGCCACTTAGTGGTCTGGTGCTTTGGTTTTTAAGTAAAAAGAAAAACTCCCAGCGGGGGTTTCCTTCCAGTGTCTGAGGAACTGAAAGATGTGCTTTGAGACGCTGAGTCTTATAGTCATGACACATGCTGTTTGGAGAACTAACACTACTGAAAAAAATGATGTTGACTTTTTTTCTTTCTTTTGTAGGTTAATGCTTCTCCTTCTCTTACTTCCAGTACTGCTAATGATCGCATCTTGAAGTATAATCTTATTAATGACACACTTAACATTGCTGTGCCTAATGGGGAAATTCCAGACTGCAAGTGGAATAAATCACCACCGAAAGAGGTTCTTGGCAATTATGAAGTCTTGTAAGTTTTAACAATGCTCTATATAAATGGAAATGTTTTTCAATCATCTCACTTTTTTAATGTGTAGTGTAGGCCACAGACATAAAGCGAACTTCATTCTAATGTGAAAAATGGACATAAAGTGCCACTTCATTTTTTTTTGACTGTTCTATAAAATGTTGTAGTATGGTCTTTATGCAACTATAGCAAATTTCTGCTTGGAATTTGCATAGCAGCTGAGAGGTGAGTGTATACTGAGGTTATCTGAGGCCATGATGGGCTTCGATATTTAAAGAACTACATGTCACTGTGGTTAAGTGTTACAAAACATATGTCATCAAATGCATTGAATTTAAGTGCACTGCTGTTTGTTTACCTCATTCTTTCCTTACTCGCTTTCTGATGCAACAGTGGAGTTTTTTAGCACTGCAGCTAAATCTTCTGCTTGAAGCAATAGCTTAAGACTTTATTAAAGCTGCCAGCAGACTCATGTTCTTGCTTAACCACAGACCTACGTAGTGAGGAGAAATACAGAAGTACGTGTAAAATTTCACAAGCATAAAATTTCACAAACTCAGGAGTTTAACCAAAGCTGCCAGATGATTTCTTTCTTTCAAAAAGGCATTGAATAGGTTATCTTGTTTTCAGATATGATGAAGAGATGGCACAAAGCGATGGGCCTGATCGAAGTCGTTCTGGGCAGTCCAGTGGAGTAAAAGGAAATCGTGCAAGAGATTCAGGAAAGCCTGTACTTACCACCTGGAAGTGATAACAGAACAAACAGCTGCACTCTTGGTAGGAAGACATCATGAACAAAAATGCAGTTTTTGAACAGATTTCTCTATTTTGCTACATTGCATGTGGGAAATATTAAAAGAGGACAATACAGCCTTTGAAAAGAAGTGAAACAAACACTCTAAAACTGGGAGCTGTACTAGACATACACTGACTTGATAATTATTACAGTGAGATATATAGTATGTATATATAATTATTTTATATACATATACTTTGCATAAACTAATATTCTCTCAGTAATGGTTATTTATGAAGATGACAACTTTTTATTATACTTTCTTTATAAAGATGACAACTCAGAATACGGGTTCTGAAAGAAACTGCTTGCTGTTGTGGATATAATTTATTTCCTATAGTAGCCTATTCCTAAACGCCTGTAATAAATGAGCTGTGGGTTGTTCTGTAAAAGTGGGGTAGTGGTGAGTGTCAATATTGTCACAATGATGGTTCAGATTCTTGCTAGTAAAAGAAGAGAAACTAGAAAAAATACATGGAATTGAGGCTATTGTCAGCTAATGATTTATAACCAGTGTTATAAGAAATTGTTAAGAAATTGAAAAGCAATTCTTTTTAAGCTGAGAGTTTTGGTGGTTTGGGTTTGGTTTTTTTTATTTCCTTGTAATGTTTTGAGCTGCTAACTCTTTAAAGGTAGAAAGTTTTATGGACTGAGGGAGTATTTAAAATGGTACATTGATGCATCATTTCACTAGCCATTAATTTTTATTTCAAGATAATGCATGTCTGTAGAAAAACAGACAGAACAACTATGTACTGTAATAAATCTTGTTGCTTGAAGCTGATGATCAATCCTTATTTGCACCAGAATCTCTTCATGTATTTATGCATGTCCATAAGTACAACATCTGCATATTTTTGTATATTTTGTGTGCACTATAACAAAAATATTGTTGCACGTGGTAATCTATTTCTGGTAGCTCTGATGACAAAAGTTGTGTGATTAGCTACCAAAATGCATAGAGCAAAAGTTAAAAATAGGTATCTCAGTCTTCTAACAGCAGAGCATATAAATAAACTAGTTGGGTCTGTGGTTGGCTTTTGCTTCCATGTGCATTTCCACCAGTTATTGGGCATTTATTTATAAATGTCAATATGTAGTTCTGGTTGTTTCCTCTATTTTTTTTTCCTTTTTTTTTTTTTTGATGGTGGAGAGAAAGATGAAGGAGGCTGAGAGTTACAAATGTCCATGTAACCATAATACACTCTAATCTGGATGCCCCTAGTGCAGTGATACTCAATCTGCCTGCCACAGCAGGCTACATGCTTTGCCCTCCTATGTGGCAGGCCACTAAAAGTGCATGCAAAGTAAATTTTAACCTCTCTGGAAAGTTTTAAGTTTCTTGACATGTAAAAACCAGACCAGCTGCACCACAGAAAATATCAGACCTTTTCCTCCTTTTGAAAGTCTTCCTAGAAGAGGGCAGCTGCTCACAAAGTGTGGTCTTTGGGACAGTTGGTGCTGGTGACTCTCAGTCTGAACACAATCCAGCAAGAGCAGTTTGGGCTGGGGAGGGATGGCAGATGTGGGCTGGGCTGACCAGTATCCTTATGTGTGATCTGGGAATCATCCATGCAGTAAAGAATGAAACATGAGTCACTCCAAGTGTAATCCTCATCTTGATTCATCTTGTAGATTCCATAAAATAAAGTTCAAAATCCAACTGATTCTCTGCTCATTACACTTGAGTCTTCCCACTGGCCTCTACCAAAGCATATTCAAGTTGGCTCTTGAAATAAGGCTAAGAAAAGGTGATTACTGCAGGATAGTAAAGCTCATCTAAATCCCAGGTCTCATAGTGGTCGGGGTTTTGTGTTTGATTTGTTGGTGGGTTTGGTTTTTTGG
>BJBW01001229.1:6591-53450 GCA_004320125.1 Scolopax mira | reverse complement strand
TGCCTGTTGTGGGTAAAGTAGGAGGTAGTGACAACCTTAGGAACTATGAGACTGTAGTAAATAGTTATTTTGTAGTATGGCTAAATTTCTTAGACAGGCAATACATCAAGGGTGCTCTGATAGAAGGAAAATGGAGCTTTCTCTCACTTTTGTTTCCACTGCTTGTAATTAATTTCTTTAGTAGCTTGGACAGAGGCTGTTATTGTAGTCCTGCTCTATCGGAACAGTCTAAATAATCTTGTTCTTCCAAACTTGTTTGTAGGTGGTGCTCTGTGTTGGCAATGGTGCCTTTACAGTTAGGCAGGGAATTGAACCAGGGCCTGCAGAAGACATTGACAAGGCAGAATAGGAATGGCACGACCTGTAATATTACTAATACTGAATATTTTTATTTAATTGTTTGGGAATTTTCTAATGTCTTGGAAAAGGTCAACTCATTTGAGCTCACACTCGTATTACTCACTATGATAATCCATGTTTTCCAGTCCCAAATTCTGAAAAATTGTCATTGTGTTAAATCAGGGAAAGTCTTATTATTGCTTTCCAAGACTAAGGATTTCTGTCAGTGTGTGGCAGATGTATTTTATTCAGATACAGTATTTGGAGAAGAGTATTTTATAAGGAAAATATTTTTGTTGCAGGGCTATCAATTTGCAACAAGCAAATCCTCCTCTCTGGCCACTGTAGTATTAGGAAAGCTTATTTCAAACACTTGAGGATGAAATATGACTGTAAAATATCTAGTAAATTATCATTACTACCTCATGTAGTAGTTGGGGGGAAGGGGGAGAGAGAAAAAAGGAATCTTTGGCTATGTAGTACTTAATCTCAGAGGTAGAATTTAGATTTCAAATGTCGATGTCACATTTTACAGAGTTAAATCTCCAACCCATGTATTGCCAGTAATTTATCCTGCTGACCCAAACATGAATTCAGTAATGCAGTGCTCTATTTTAAAGAGTAAGAAGTCAAAGAGACTGTTAGATCACAGCGACCCTCTCTACCTGATCCATTCCACTTTCTTTTTAAAAACAATAAGCTAGTGATTTAGGTACATCAGACTGCTTTCTCCTCATTTCCTTTTACAATAGGCTTTTTGCAGAGGTTGAAATTTGAAGTTATTTTCATTTTTAATACATGGAGTTTTAAGGAATGTAACTGAAGTAACATGAAATTCTAGGTGACTACAGTTGGCTTTCTGATTATCAGTAACAAACAAACCCTCAGAAACTTGTAAGCAAGCAGGAAGTCTTCCTTTTCTATGAAGAACTTGAAGCCTCAAGTACACAAGTGAAAAATTCTTGAGAAACTCAAAATTAGGAACATCCATAGCTATGCAATATCTATTTTTTTCTGTGTAAGACCTGTTGAAAAATACACTGCTGCTTTGACTGAATTTGAATAAAGGTCATGTTCTGTGTTAGATGGAAGGAGAGTTTGCTCTGTGCATGAAGCAGCTTGTCTGCAGACTCAGAAATGTGAGGATGACAAGGAAACCAAAGCAGTCCCAGCTAACAGGTCTGGGGAAGGAAGAGGATGGCAGTATGTGGATATCAGCCCATGAGGTGCTTGTTTGTACATGGTCTTGAAAGATAAAGGTGAATATATCTGTTAAGGAGAAAGAGAAACTGGAAATTAAAACTTTAATTGCCTGCTCAGAGATAAAAATCTTAAACCTTTCACTCCCGTGTCCTTAGCTCAATCGATTGCAGTAGTAGGATAGAACTAATGGTACAAAGTGGTGAACAAACTGGTAACAGCCTGGGGCCTGCTCTGCTGTCAGCTGCTGCTGGAGTGATTAGAGACTTGTCCACCACTCTGGGCATGCCTCTGGCTAAAGGTGCCATGCTAACATGTAAAACAAAAGTTAATATAATAGAATGTTAAACCTTGTGTGGATGCTCTCATTGAAAGCTAAGGGAGCTTGTTATGCCGGAGCCTAATTCTCCAAAAAAGATTAAAGCTTGTTTTACCTCTGACTGAGAGAGCTTAAGCAGGCTTAAATCTGAGTGACTGCAAGAGCACAAGCTCTTAGTTCTGAGTAACTAACCATGGCCCTGGGCCAGTCACCCTCCAAATGTGTTTAACTGTAGGAGAAAGAAACCGGTTTGGCTTGAGTGGAGCCAAAATAAATGAGAAATAACAGTTCTCAAAAGTTCTGACTTCGTCTCGTATAATAACTTGCCAGGCAGAGCTAAAATAAATGTGTGTCTCAATCCTTAAATACTGTTCTTCATGTGCTCGAGTGCTCGCTGGCATAAGGACAGTATTGTATGAAGAATTAAATAGACAAGCTCCAAACAGCTCTGGGAATTGTTAGAATGACATCAGTGGAGAAGGAGCTTATTGCTGGAGTTGAATAGTGGGGCTTGCTTCCTGGGCACTAACCTTTCTCCCTATTAATTCTTTGACATGGAAGGAATTAATAAGATTCCCACAGAATAGCTCCTTTATGTGGCTTTAGGAACTTCATTAGAATAAAAGAAAGAGTATTATCCCTAATGCTACTTTGTTGCTGTTGGCTTGACAATAGAACTTCTGCCTAAAATGTCCCTGTCTCCTGGTTCACTTCCTGCTGTAAATTTAGCAAAAGAATAGAGGTTTCACAGAAGATAGAGAGTCCTGCATTTCAGCAGCAGAACATCTCGGGCAGAGCTCATTTATCTGCAGCAAAGGAAGGGCTTTCCTCTGTCATTATAAACTAGGTACCATTCCGTTTATTTTGGTGCACAAAAGAGAGGGACAGCTTCTGTTTTGTGCTCAGGTCAGCGGGAAGGACTCTGTGCCACCTGGGGCATAGGTATCAGAACAGAACACGGGTGTCCACCCCTAGTGATGCTAACCTGTAGGGTTCCCTAACACACACAAACAACAACTGTCTTCTCTGCAGAAAAGAAATTCAATGCATTTAACTGGGAAAAAGCTGACTTTGGCCACAATTCCGTTAAAAATTTGATTATTAAGAGGAAATAGGAACGTTAAGTGAGTATCTTGGAAAAACTGATTGTTTTTAGTGACTAGTAGGAAGTTGTTTGTGCTATGCTATTTTTTTTCCCCCACTTATTTTAAGCTGCCATCAAAGAAACTCTTAAAGAAACTCTCCACGCTTGAAGCAGTCCATTGCCAGAACCCTCTGAAGGGTTATGATTACACAGGGATACCTTCCTCTTGACGGACGACTTTCAAGCTCAAAGTTTGTACCTATTAAAGCATCTCATTCACATCCGAGATAGTCATAGACAGTCGTTGTGAAATAGAGAAGTTTGGGCGGTATGAAACACTACCTAAAAATATTAATGGGGGGAAATATTGAGATCATAATGAATATTTCAGTGAAGAACGTGGTTTTTATATGAAAAGTTCTTTCCTAGAGAAAGTTGGGCAGTGAAATAGTAAAATTCATTGATTTGCATAGACTTAAATATAATTTTCTGAAATTCTGTGTCATTGGTTGGCATGTATAATCACTAATAGCATTACATTTGCAATCAAAATATCGTTCAGGGTTTAAATTTAGATTTAAAATGTAAATAAATTGATACAACACCTGAGGTTTCTTAGAGATAAACATTATGGAGAGAATGCTAAAATGTTACTGCAAGAGTCAAGAAACGCCAAGAGACAGAATTTCTTTACAGAGAAAGTAGTAGTTCTTAAAAGGACACATGGAATTTCTGAGGACAGCGAAAGACACAAGAAGCGTAGTTAAAAATAGATTGTGTTAAAAGTAAAAATAACCGTGGGATACTTATCTAAAATGAGAGAGGAATTTTTTTTTTTTAAATTTTTTTAAATTTTATTTTCCTAGAAACTTCCTGTTCTCTTCCTAATGGTCTAAATCAAATACCAGTGGAGCTGTGTGGATGGTTAGCATTTCTTCTAAGAAAAAAGTCTGAGATAATCTTTCCCAGGATGTCACATTCTGAATATAACTGCAAATGTTCAGAGAACAACTGAATTTTAATCTTTAGGAAAAAATATAAAAATACTAAAATTAAAATTATTAATATGTTAAAGTATAGTTCACTATACCAGTAAAGTATTTATGACATCATAATAGTGTCATCCTGCTGGGAGATAGATTGCATGACTGATGATAGATATAATTAGACCAGTAATCTCTTTTAATTCACTGCGAGAAAAACTTACTATTTGAATATGCATAAAGATAAGTTACATTTTATAAATTGAAAAAAATAGTACTTTATTAACCACTGAGGTATATTTCCCCAAGCAGTTTTTCAAGTGCGTGTATGTATTTATTCAGTGCATGTGGCCTCAAGTCTGTATATTTATAAGATGACTAAGATGACTCTAATAATGTTGCTTCAAGTGGTACACTTGGAAAAGGGTCAAAAACTTTACAACTAAAAATGCATTTAAAAAATTCAGATAGCTGTTATTGTATTATTGGCTTACAAAGGTGTCTAAGCATTTTTCTTCTTGCAGCCAGAAGAGAATATTCAGCAGCTTGAAAATACTGTTCCCTGAAGCGGTGCCTTAAGGAACCTCCAAATATTAATTAAAATGTTCATATAAATTGTCTTTTGGTGAACTTTCTTTTTTTCCAATTAATAGTCCTGCCTTTACCTTTTATCTTTAAAATTATAATTTCATAGCATTTATGAGCATGTTTCATAGCATTTATAAATATGTTAATAGAAATATATAAGGATATTTAAATGAAAAATTGGAAAACAAAAATTTCTTTCTCAAGTTGTGTTAAAATCTGAATCCAGTTGCTAGTACAAAACTGTAAGTGTAAATTACTCGTGTCTGGTGACCCCTTGTTCCCATGGAAATCAGAACCAGTTCAAATTCCATATGGAGAGGACTCCCAAATCATCACCACTGCCTTTGCACTGTGACAGGAGGGCTAAATTTGCTGTACCTATATGTATATGTTTTTTTTTTTAAATATAGTAAATACATATGTACATACAGTAAATATGCCTGTAAATAGTGCAATAAAATATATACAGTGTATGTATACGCACATGATAACAGCAAATAATAATATATGTAGTATATATTTAAAACGTATAAGCAAAGTCCATGTGTGGGAATAGCTGATTCGAAGAATGAGGTGCTATTTTCCTTATTAACAGTCTGATAGTTTTTACAACCAGACCTGGGGCCTAAATATGTACCTTTTGCCCCATTTACAGTCATTGCCCACATACTGGCCTAAAAAAAGAATCTGAGTTTTCAGAGGCAGTAACATATATGTAATTGATCCTGGTTTTGTGCACAGTGATGTGATTTTGGGAGCATAAGGTGGTATTCGGTCAATTATGTGTGGAATAGTTGGGTTTTTTTTGTTTCAGTCCATCACTGTCTGCAGGTTGAACTTCTGTCCTCTGCTGAAATGGAATTCCCTTTCATCATAGGATGAGCTTCGTTCTAGCAGGGAGTGCTCTGAGTTACACTGAATTCCTGTTCTGTTTCTTCAATCTTTGAACAAGTTTGAGCATTATTTGACCATACAAAGAGATGAATGACTGTTTTGATGTCGACGTTGAAGAAAGTCTAAGCGTTCTGTCAGGGAGAATTTCCAGCTTTGACAATGCTTTAGGCAAAACGGAAGCTTGATTCGTGTCCATACAGAAAGAGCTGTATTTATGATTATATATATCACTTGTAATCTCCTGGGAAGAAAGATGTTTTTTTCAAAGCTTGATCTCATATTTAATGAGACAGACCTTGTGGAAAACGAAAGCCCATCTATGGTCAGAAGTGAGAGAAGAAACAATAAACTTGAAGATTCCTCCCCTCAAATGCGAACTTTTAACTTTTAACCTGAGAGAGAGAACAAAATGAGTAGGGAAAGAAGTAATCACATTAAATCTTCAAGAGTTTACCAACCTGACCAAATTTTGCAGTAACGTTAATTGCAAATAGTTCACGTCGATTTTTTAAGGACTTTTCTTCAGAAGGTAAAATTTACCCCAGTGCTATGGTCTTAAAGTCCTACTGAGCTAATCTAAATTCCCAGTGAACTTAAAACTCCTTAAGTTAATGAGTCACGCACTTGGTGAAAGAGTACAGGAAGACTTGGCGTCTGTGCTGATTATATGCAGACTTAAATAAGAAACATGGCCAAGAGGAAAGTACTCTTAGGACTGTTTTGCAGCCCTACCCAGTGATCCGGAGCTCGCTCCGTCCTCAAACCAGGCTTGTCCTCTGGGACAAGGCTGGAGGCAGATCAGGGATGAGAAGGGCAGATGGGAGGGAAATGCCGAAAGCGGTGGAGGAGAAAGGCGCAGGCCGAAGGGACGAAACAAGGTTACCGCGACGGCTGCTGCTTGGAACTTGAAAACAACCCTCCATCTAAAGCAAATAAGTCGAAAAGATACGGGAAGGGCCGGAGTAACAGTTCTGCCTGCGGTACTCTTGACGTACGGCTGCCCAAAAATCAGCAACCTTCTTTCTAAAGGTGGTTCTGCCCTTGAGCCACCTCTGCCCTCAGAGGCAGCTGACAGGCGGGCCCCGCCACCTCCCGCGCCCGTTCCCCACAGACAGACGCGGCTTCAGCTGTGACAGGAGAGGAGCCAGAGGAGAAGGAACCTTAACAAAACCCGGCACCCTGGAGTCGGGGGGGGGGCACTGCCTCAGGCGGCGGGGCCGATCAGAAGGGAAATTAAAGCCTTCGCCGCTTTCGGGCGTTAAAAAAGAAAGAAAGAAAAAAAAGTCCCTCGTCGCTCTTTTCGGAATCTGTCGGCTTGCGGTCAGATTCCCCTTCGGGAAACCCAAATCTCCTGCTCCTTTGCCCCGCAGTGGAAACGGGGCAGACGCAGCCCCCCTCATGAGGAGTTTCCCGCCGCAAGCCGGGGGCTAACGGCCTTCCGACAGCCGCTGGGGAACACCCGCCCACCAACTACCTGCGCCCCCCGCCGCCCCCTGCCCAACCTTCGACGAGGAAGCGGCGTTTAATTGGCAGTCGCGGGGAGCCAATGGGCGGCGGCGGGGCGGGAGTTTGCGCGTGGCCGTCGCCAATCGGGCTTAGGCGGGTGGCCCCTCCGATTGGCGGACGCGCCAGGCGGGCGCGGGGGGCGGCAGTCGGTGCGGCGGGGAGCGGAGCGGAGGGGCTTCTTTCGCGTTCCTCCGCGCTCTCTCGCCGTCTCTGTCAGCTCCTTCCTTCTCTTCGCAGGAGACGGGGCAGTTCCCGGCGCTTCAGGTGAGGGGAGGCGCCCTTCTTCTGGGGGCCCCCAGCCTCAAGGGGAGAGGGCTTTGAGGCGGAGGTCGGCGTTTTAGAACGCACGCCCGTCCCCGCCTTGTTGGGAACCTTTTCGGTGGAGGGGCGCGGAATGGCGGGCGGCGGGGGCCCACGGGCGGGTGAGGGGAGGCTTGATTCAGCCGTGGCGCCTGGGCCGGCGCTGCCCATGTCGTGCCGTGAAGGCCCCGTTTGGTGCCGGGGTTGAGGGGGGGGGGGGGGGGGGGGGGGGGGGGGGGGGGGGAGCTGAAGGAGGGTCGGTGTGGGGCCCCCCGCAAGCCCCGCGGCGGCGTCGGGGCTTCCTCTCCCGAGGGCGCGGGGAAGGTGAAGCTCTCCTTGCTGGGCGCCCGGCGGGGAAGGGCAGGGCTGGGGTTTGCCGAGGAATGACGACAGCGGCTGTGGGGAGGCTCGGTTCCTGTAGGAGGGAAGAGCTCCCTGCTCGGGGAAGTTTAGTGACCCCACTCCCTGGTGCTGGTGGTGGCGGCGCTGGGTGTTGAGGGGAGGGGGACCTGAAATCGAGCCGTTGGGGTTTTTGCTTCCCGGCTTTGAAATTCCGGCGTCCTGGATGATGGCAGGTCACGATGCTTGATTCGGTGGGAGGAGGTGTTTCTACGGGGGAAAGTGAGGCTTTGAACGCCTCCCAGCCTCCTGAGCAGCGGTAATGACACAGCTAAGTCGGGGCTTCTTGGTCTTGCCATTGACGCCTTCTCTTCTTGACTTACCCATTTTTGGTTTGTGGAAAGAATCTCCTCATCTCCCAGAGTGAAACGTCTGTGTGAGAGACAGAAGCCTCTTTATGTGTGTCGAGGTTACCTGGTTAGAGAAAGACTGGGTGTCTACAGCTGCATCCATTTTCCCCAGCTGCTTGGCTGTCTCTGGTTGGAGTCACTCAGAAGCTGATAGTCTTCTGAGCCTTCATCCTTTTGCCCCAACAGCAGAGGAAGCCAGAAAGATGCGAGTGACATACGTCCTCTGTAAACTGAACACTTGAAAACTAGATGCAATATTGTAGTTTGAAATGTTCAGCTTTCTTGGTAGCTGTTCTTGATTAAAACAATAGATGACTCGAGATAACTTAAAACGAGTACACCGCTGCTCACGTTTCCTGTACCAATTTCAGTAAGTTTGATCATTTGTATGTGACCCAGACTGTGGTAAAAAAATGAGCCTTCGTATGTGCTAGATACTTTTGTTTTCTTCTGTTGCACTGCACGACCTTGTAACAGACTGCTTGAAAGGTTGCCATAAGACTGTTTTCTCTTGCTATAGGGGTATTATTTTCTTCCTGTTAATTTGGATATAATTCCAGAGTTGGCTCATCCCTTCCGTAAGGGAACTTATTAGTTTTCCACGACTTTGAAAAGTTAGAAATATTAACAATGTATTATTATAATAGTCATAATGAAGACTACATTATGTAAGCAACTGAGTCTTCATTCCGGTTTTAGCACCACAAAAAGGTCATTCTCATATGTCTGTGATGAGAGTAATATAAAAACATTGCTTCATTACTTTCTTGTGTGGGGGGAGAAGGCTTCGTATTTCTGCTTAAAAGTGAGACGTAATTAAAACAGTTTGCCAGCTGTATTTCAGATGGGTGAAACATCTTAATTGTGTCTTTAACTATTAAGGTTATTAGCACTAAGGGCTAATGTGCTTGCTCTTTCTTACCTGTACCTGCTTGAAATTATATTTTGTCAAACTTGCAGTTTGCCTTCAAAGAGAGACTTATTTTCTGCCAATTATGACTGAATTGACTTAAACAGTAACATGTATTAGCGTACAGGGCATGCCTAATTAGCACAATGCAGCATCATTTTAGAGATCTCTGATCATACCATACCTAAGCTATAGTATAGTATGTGGGAGAGGAGTGCAGGTGCTACCTTGTCCTCTGTAGCATTAGCCTTGGCATGGCTGTTCAGTGTTCAAGTGCTCCAAACTCCCCTTGCTGCTTAGTTTATGATTCTAGAATCATTTTCTTCAGCTTGGGGTCTGTGTGTTGGGCAGTACCATACTAGAATAAACATTAAAAACTCTCCTGAGGGGACAAGCTGCATATCACACATCAAGCAACAATATCAGTGTTAAAAGGAAGATACATAGCAGAGTTGTAGTTAGCAGTGAAATAGTTTAGGTTGACAGGCAAAACTGGTTTAGGAATTATTTTTTTTACTGAATGTTTTTTCTTTCATTTTGAAGAGGGTGGGCTGTAAGTGGATGCCGTAGTTAATATTGAACTGACTAATTAGATGGCATTTATGACTGCTGGGCTTGATGTCAGCTGTATGTGTCTTTGTGGATGGTCTGACGTGTTTTTAACTTTTTTTTTTTTTAACTGCCATAGGCTCATGAGACTTTCTGTATTCCACAAGTCATTTCTATAACAAAAACTTCATCTTACTTTGTAGCATACATTTAATTGTATTTCTTAATTTTTCTTTTTTTTGTTCCTTTAGTATTTGAAATACCATTATAGTAAGTAACGTGGCTTTCTGACTGTGCAGTGATATTCTGGGCAGTGTTTTGATCTATGACTGTTTGTAAATAATACTGTCAGAAAATACCTAGATGATATATTTTTCTAATGGGCAAATGCTTTCTTTTGTTGTATCAGGGCACTTGAGTGTTGGTCTGAAAATCAGTATTATAAACCCGTTATTTTTACCAGGTGACATTTTTGGATGACTCAGTGTTAGGCGTGAGAAGTTTTTTTTTCATATGGCCTGTTTATACACTGTTTGGGTACTTTTTTCTTCTTGAGAGCTGAGTGAGCTACTTGCTTAAAGATGTCCTTATGTCAGTTCTGCTCTTCTGTGAGTATGGATAAAATGAGCCTGCAGGTTACCATGAATTGGTAGCCTGTAAATGCAGGACAAGAGACTTCCGTGCTTGTCACGGAACGGCAAAGGATAAACTGCTTAGTGGTGCTGCTGGTCAGGAATTGCTCGTGCTTGCAGGAATCTGGGGGAGTAACACAAACTAGCTAAAAGGTAGCTTTCTGCTCCTGAAATGGTGCGTGGTTTTCTCGATGTGGGAGGAGCAGGTCCTGGAAAAAGGACCTTTGCAACTTCGCATACAATCAGGCAAGAGAATGGTAGATGCAGATTGAAGGTTGTTTTTTTTTTTATTTTTATTAGATTTGTTTCAATATGCACGCAAACTAATACATTGGAGTAGTGTTTTGTTGGTTCTTGGGATCTCTGCTTTTTAAAAGAAGTTCTAAGGTTTAATGATGTGCTCCTTGCCTCAGCCCTGGAATGAAGTCTCTAATGCTTGCACTGAAGTCGACTTTGTGAGATGAACAACTTTTTTGTAACGTAAGATTTAATTAAAATTCTGTCTTAATCCCTAAAACTTCAAGAAGTGGCGTTGTTCCTTTCAACTAAACCTAGTTACTCCTTTTTGACTTAATATAACGATGAATTGTTCTCAGGACATGAAAAGGAAGAAAGCAGGAAATAACAGTGATGTAACTGTACTGAGATAAACTGAGCAAAGTATTCTGAGTCTGTGGTTGAATAGAATGCTGTACTTACTGTGACTATTACCTGGCTAGTTAGCTTACTGGGGTTGGGAGGGATAATCTGAATTCAATAGTAAAAAGGCTGTTATATCCCTGGGTTGGCTGTCAGTCGAATTTGTTATGAGGCTTGAATGTCATTCCTTTATGTGTTATCCTGCAAATTTCCTTGCTTGGGGCAAGAGAACAGTCAAAATTTCTCTAATGGTCTAGAATCTGCCTTGATGTGTGTTCCTTGGAGTGTGAGTGATTCTGCTTGAGCAACTGTGAACCGGAGAGCCTTGGTAGAATCCTGTGAATCTTAGTGGGCAGGTTGTGTCAATATTTGAGAAGGTACCTAGCCCTAATTAGTAAATAGGGATAGAGCTAGCATGGATATTGTAATACTGCACAGTAATGAGCTCTGAAGCAGAAAGAAAAATGTCTCTAAGGCTTTAAGCCATGTGGTTTGGTTAAATTTTTTAGAATATGCAAATATTTAAAAGCTGTTCTGGCTTACACAACGTGTTGTAAATATTTTGACAGTGTTGGAAACCTATATCTTGCAGTGTTTGGTTTTGGGCCAATGCATGTTATTAACCCATTTTGCCTTGTGTAGGACTCTGCTTAAAGTTAAAAATTAATTTCAAGGCAACTACAGACCAAAAATTTTAAACGTACTTATGTGCCTTTTATTATATACTCTAGACCAGTGAATAACAAACCAGAATACAATATAACAGCAAAAATGGTGAGGGTAAGAACAGTCTGCCACATCATGTTATTAAGTATGTTTCAAGCAGTTTTAATGAAAAAGGCTGGGTTTTATGTAATCTTTTGACATAAACTTAGAGATGTAACACAGTAGATGACCTGAGAATGGGTGCTATGCAGGTTTTAAGTGACTGTTAACTCAGAGTTCACAAGTATGCGTTTTAAATATCTTCTCATGCCTGTTCTTGATTTATGTATCAAAGAATTGTGATGTACTTCCAAACTCTTAGCTTTTGATTATAAAGTAGTTTGATTATAAAGGCTGTTTACTAGTATTAAAGCTGGATGACTGTGATGTTTCGATAATCTTAATTGTGAAGTGTCTTTTTGCAGAAGTGTGATACTTTTTCTTTCTTCTTGTTATTGTTTGGTGCGGTTTTGGGGGGTTTTTTAACCTTTTTTTTATTATTATTTCTGACTTAATAGGTCAAATAAAGGGTGCATGATGAATATGCTTAATGCATCCTTCTTAAAAGGGATACCGTGAAGTAAAGATTTCAATAAATGACCTGCCGTGAGTCATAGGACAAACGGGGCATCTTTTTAGTTTGACTTATGCCTCTGATCCTCTCCCTTAAGAGAGGCTTTCTTGGCAAATTGACAGACACTTGGATTCACTGCTGAGTGGAACAATGCTGCTTTCTTGTCAGGAGAAATGGTAAATCTATAACAAACGGGTCTACGTACGTTAAAGCAACTTTTTTATTATTATTTAATAGAACCACATATATGCAACGTCAGCTTTTAGGCATGGTTACTTCCACACACCTCGAATCACATTTTTGACCTTTTGACCAAAGTCTTCAGGTTCTCTCTATCCCTTAGTAGTTATGGAGAAAAGCCTCAAAACTTTTTTTTTTGTTTGTTTTTGTCATTTAACTGAAATAATCTAACCAGTCTAAGTAAGCTAATATCTGATCAACATACAGTTCTGCTTAACTTGGAGGATCCACTGAGCAGCTTGGTTAAGCTCTAGGGCAAACTTAACCAAAGGGAATTATTCCTAAATTCTTACTTGTTTGAGATGATGGTTCCATTCCAAAATGTGAGCACTCTTTTATGTGTGAGAGCTGAAACTGGATAACGATTTCTTTTGAAGATCTTTTCTTTAATATTTGTATTTTAGGAGAGAACTTCGTATAAAGAATGCTGTCAGTCTTGTGTCATTCAAATACAGTGAGAAATAAATTGAGTGGTTAGGTGTTCCTCTTTTGGGCAGCTAAATTACTTAGAAACTCTTATGCCCACAGCTGTGAGTATCGCCATCTTATTGATTATTCATATTGGTCCACTATCATGGTAGGTCACTAGTGTTTTGATCAGTTTACACCAAGTTGAGTATATTTCACTGCTGTTCTCCTTTCTGCTAGCAGAATTTTTTGACCCAGGAAACTTTTAGGGCTGCAGTTCATTCTTGCTTTGAGTTGAGGTTTTTGTCTTTTCTGAAAGCTGGTTCAATTGAAAATAGGAACAACCAGCATATATGAATAAAGTATGATCAACCAATAACCTGTGATTCATAATGCCACTTCCCAAAGCAAACTTTCATACTGTTTTAAGTAAACAAAATCATAAATGGAAAGGTAAGTGAAATAAGTTGTATACATTTACTGTGTCGTGATGGTCTGTGGTGGGTTGACCTTGGCTGGACACCAGGTGGCCACCAAGCCACTCTATCAATTCCCTCCCCTCAACTGGACATGGGAGAGAAAATACAACAAAAGGCTCATTGGTTGAGATAAGGACAGGGATTACCAGTTACTATCAAGGGCAAAACAGACTCAGCTTTGGGAAATTAATTTAATTTATTACCCATGAAATCAGAGCAGGGTAATGAGAAATAAAACCAGATCTTAAAATACCTTCCCCTCATCTCTCTCTCCTTCATGGGCACAACTTCACTCCTGATTTTCTTTGCCCTCTTCCCCCTGAATGGTATAGGGGGATGGCAAGTGGGGGATGTGATCAGTTCATCACATGTTGACTCTGCGACTCCTTCCTCTTCACACTCTTCCCCTGCTACAGTGTGGGGTCCCTCCCACGGGAGATCGTCCCCCACAAACTTTTTCAACATGAGTCCTTCCTACAGGCCACAGTTCTGAATCGTAGAATGGTAGAATCATAATCATCTAGGTTGGAAGGGACCTTCAAGATCATCTAGTCCAACCATCAACCTAACCCTGACAAAAATCACTAAACCATATTCCGAAGGACTACGTCAACCTGCCTTGAACACCTCCAGGGCTGGTGCCTCAACCACTTCCCTGGGCAGCCTATTCCAATGCCCAGTAACCCTCTCCATGAAGAAATGTTTCCTAATGTCCAATCTAAACCTCCCCTGGTGCAACTTGAGGCCATAACTGGTTCATAATTCATGAACTGCTCCAGCGTGGGTCCCCCATGGGTTCACAAGTGATCCTACTCCTGTGTAATCTTCTCTTTGCATGGGGCCATAGGTCCTACCACAGGAGCCTGCTCCAGCATGGATTTTCCACAGGATCACAACTTCCTTCCTTCAGGCTGCTCTCTTGTGGGGTCTTCCATGGGCTATAGGTGGATATCTGCTCCATGCACTATAGGGGGACAGCCTGCCTCACTGTGGTCTTCAGCATGGGCTGGAGAGGGATCTGTGCTCCAGTGCCTGACCTTGGTGTCTGCAGAGTTGTTCCTCTTGCCTATTCTCACTCCTCTCTTCTAGCTGCCTACCTCACAACACTGTTTATATCCTACAATTCATTGAGCCCGTTCAACTGAGTATTCGTCTCCATTTCAGATTTCTTCAAACTTAATGCTTAAAATATTAGGCCATCTTTATGGGATAGGGACATTAAACTTTGTCTTGGTACAACCCAATGTGAATTCCAAATTAGCACTTTTAGATTGTGCTTGTTTTGGCAAACAATCCAAATAGGTTTATCAGCACTGGATTTTCTGTTATTTACTATTTCCTCAGGCTTTTTGTTAAATCGGATGTGCAGTAGATCAGTCACGACTCCTGATCTTTTTTTGTGGTCACTGGTAAGAATGATAAATAGCTTAAGGGTAGTTGGGTGGACACATCTCACTCCATAATATTTCTTGACTGTATTTTGAGAGCTTAATACAAATGTAATACCAGACTGAAATGGTATAATTCTGTACCTTAATCAGAACACCTTGTGACAGCAAATTGAGTGCTGTGTCGAAGCTTATGTCTTCAGCATAATCGTTATCACTCAGGATGATGACCTCATAAAAAGAAGATGCTATAAAGAAGTTGGTTGTACTGATTTTTCTTTTTACCTACGTAATAATAACTATCAATTTGTTATGGTCAAGTGGAATCTTATTTGTTAATACATAAATATATATATAAAAATATTAAATATCTTATTTTAACTCGCCATTCTTTAGTAAACTAACTGTCCCTTTTAAAGTGCTTATGTGACATGAGGTTTTTTTCTAGTCTTTTGGAACTTCCCCATTATTCAGAACTCCTTAATAGTTCATGATTAAAGCACCCCAAATTATATTTTAAAGTTTTTGAACAAAAGCTAATTTGGATATGCTTATTTGGGCCCCTAAGCCCTTTTAATTTCTGATTTGAGGACTAATCATATCACTCAGATATGTCAGCATTCATAGATCTTCTGCCTTTGGTACTGCAGTAGAACATTGATACCTTATGAATGATAGCACTCTTGCTAAGGTTGTTATATTAAGGACAATATAAGAGCTTTAAATGTATGTGAGGTGTACCGTTACAACTCTTTGTGTTCTTTCTGTTGTCTTTCATCATTCCTAGCTTTTGTTACATTTGTTCCCACGAACTTCCCCTCTTTTCCACTTCACCGATAGTTATTTCTGTAGCCACTGTGTCTTCTTCCTCTAATGTGGCTTTGGGGGGTAGTAGCTATTAAAAAAAATCTTGTGTGATTCCCTGTGATTCTTGCGTGATTAAGTGATATTATTTTATCAGATTGACAAATCTGAGTCTTCTCAGTTGGAGCTGGAAGTGGTCTCGGTCAACTCAGGATGGTTTGCAGGTAGTCAAAGTCAGTTCTTTTAGTTCTGTCATCCGTTCTCTTTTGAGGTATGGCATATATGGAATTCCTTCGTATTGGATGCAATGTGCTTCTTGAATTAAGTCATTGTCACCTATAATGTGTGTTAAATTCCATGCCAATTTTAGAATTGGGAAAGTGAAACATGGAACAGATGTTGGTGGGACCAGAAGGTCCCCCAGTAATGTGACATTCTCCTTCCTACAGAAGGGGCTGACTGTGCTGGGTTGGTTAGTGTGCTTTAGTGGTCTTGGGTAGACACCAGTTAGTGCTCACGTAGTGCTTGAGCTATCAGAAGACTTTGCAGAGGGTCTGTGGAGTGCTAGTGTTCTTTGAAGATGTTAATAATTCAAATCAATAATGAATATTATTGCAGAAGTGTCACTGCTCCTTTCTCGACCCTTTAATCCTCTCTACCTGCATTATAACCACTTACAAACTGCTCAGTCATATGACATGTACAGTGAGGTTTTGATGTTATTAAATGAGCTTGACTTGCCAAATGCAAAAATCTAATTTTTGAGTTTCCAAATGCAAAAATCTAATTTTTGAGTTTCCAAATGCAAAAATCTAATTTTTCTTATTTGTGTGCCTACCACTTGCATGTAAACAATTAAATTATCTTTTTGCCTGTCTTTCAGGGTCTCAGACTTTCTGAGGAATATTTTTTTTGTTGTTGTTGTTAGCACGTGTACTTGCTTATTTGCTTATTCCTTTCATTAGCACAACTTCTTGTAACTCATTAAACTAGCTCGGAAGCTTGTTGCCACTTCCACTCACAGTGATAAGGTAAATAACTTCAAAACCAGTGACACTTTATATTGCTACTAATATTGGGAAATCGGGTTCTTTTCCTGGTGCCCAGCTTCTTGTTCTTGCTGTGTTCTGTTTATTCATGTGGCTGTGCTGTGACCAGAGTTGGTTCCCTGGTCCAGCAAGAAACTTTTTGGTTTTGGCAGAGTAATTTTCAGCTGGATAAAATTTAGCACCTGACTTTAGGTGCTGGGTCAGGAGGAGTGACTGGGGATGTGGGAGAAGACCAGATCAATCTTGGTCAGCAGAACAAATTTATATCATATTAAAGTGATCAGACTTGGTATTGACATGAGCAGTAGAGTGAATAATTTCTATAAAGTTAAGCTGCAAAGTGAATGTCGGATGGAAGCAAGTCTGTGTAAGTGCTTTTATAATCCCACGTGTGCCAAAGATGGTCAGAATGTAATAAAGTAAGGAAAATGGAGTATATATAAATGCAACAGCATTGCTCATCCTAGCAGCTGAAGCTGTGCTACATGAGCTGCTGAAATACAACTTAGTAAGATTCAACACTTACTGCCTAGAGACTGTACCCTTAAATTATTTATAGTTAAGGGAATTGAAGATGTGCTTCAACTTATGTTTCTTGATTTTTACCAATTTTAAGTGCATGGCTGAATAGGCAATAAGTTTCAAATGATCTTAAGTTCACACATTTAAAGGCAAACTTGCTGTGTTTTTCTTGAATTTTTGCTTAAAATATTTCAGTGTAGAAGGATTAGAAGACAGAATTGAAATACTTTTCAAATTTGAACAAAGTTCAAAGTAGAAAGTTCAAACAAGTTCTAAGTAGAAAGAACCTATAAGGCTTTGCCTTTTGACAAAGGCATTTCTAAAACACTCATTTGTAAGTAACTTAAATGTTACTAATGTGTAACCCTGATATATTCTTATGTAATGAAATGCTGTATTTATAAAAAAAAAGTGATTCTAAATAATTTTTTGAAACTCCTAGCAGATTTAAATTAATGTGTTTAACTTCATTGTTAAACCAGGATTTGGAGAACTAGTTTTGAATTCAAATGCAATATTGAATTTCCAAGATTGAATCAATCTTGGGGGAAAGAATTGAGTGGAATTTTTGAAAATTTTTTTGTTGTTGTTGTTCTTAGAATGTTAGGGTCTTTGAATATTTTCTTTTTTCAGGGAAAACCCTAGGTATACACAAAACCCATGCCAACTCTTATTTCCTAGGCTGGAAAAACTGCTTCCCTACCTTATTGTAACCTGTGCTGTTTGGGTTTTTGATTTTGTTCCCTCAAAAATAGTTGAATAGAATTAGTTAGATTCTCTTGTGACTTTAGTTCTGTGATACTACCCACTCTGTTTTCTTAGCTGTTCTCAGCAAAGCTCTGTTCTACCTGATGTTTTTTTGAAGCAGGTGCACAAATTGACTGGCAGGGGACATCTTTCTGGGAAAGCAGAGCAAGCAGTATTGTAGAACACTTTGTGCTTTTCTTTGTTTAATTATCTACTGTACTTGGAAAATTAAAGTTCATTCACTGGTATCATGAATGTCTTATCTATTCATTGAGGTGGGACCAAATACGTTATTTGTGTTCCCAAACACAAATTTGAGGAGTTTAAAGGACAATCCATATAGTTTTAAAGGATTTGCAGGTGAACTTTGAAATTGGTTTGAATCTGGCTAAGAAATCCTTTGTTGAAAATAATCCTTTGTTGAAAGGTAAGCAGCTGCTTCTGCTTTGGCTTGTAGTATCCCCATATCACAGAACAATAGGTAGGTCTGGTCTGTTTTTATCACTGTATTTTTAGCACTTGGTATAGATCAGGCCATTACATAGTCTCCAGTAGAATGTAAATCCTGTGAGTTATATGGGTATTGGAGTAAAGTCTGTGCTGTGCAATTTCAATCAATGTCAAGTCAGTAGCAGTTCAGTAACTGATACATCTGAATAGATAAAACAAATATACATTCTGGATTTATTTTAGAATTACGCAAGACAACCTATATTTTTTTTACTTAAGGCTTTGATCAGTCTAATAAGAGACGAAGTAGTCTAGCTTTCTCTAAGGATCCAATTAGCTTGAGATTATTTTTTTTTTTACTAGCCCTATGGAAAAACTGGAAGTGCTATTGGAGATCTTTGATATTTCTGCCCCTTTTGCCCTCCTCCTCTTTCTTGCAAAACAGGCTAGTTAGGAAGCATCTTTGTTTCTACATGTTAAGTATTGCAGAAGCACTTTCCTTTGTGTGATTAAGGATGAACTGTGCTAAATTTAGCACGTAATACCTACCAATTTGTTGCTTAACAGAATTACTAGCTTTACAGTAATAATTTTAGCAGTTGTCATGCTGTTTCCAAGAGATCTTACTGCATAGGAAGGAAATATGGAAAGAGTTGAACAGGTTCTGGTGTTTTCAAGTACATACAGAGGTATTTTCATTGTGCACATTTTATGTGTTTTTTTGCATTTGCAGTGTTTATTTAACATTTCATACAAATAAAATACTACACTTTTAATCAAGTAATGCTGTACTAGTATCATATCTTCTGAGATTATTTGTCAGAGTTGTGAATGATGATGGTAGTTCAACTGTGAAATTTATAAAGTTTCTATGATTTTATTAATATTGAGGGATATGTGAAGTATTCCATTTGGATAGAGTACTCACTGAAATGCACTTTATTAGTTAGGAATAAAAATACCATGAAAAGCTGTTGTACAAATCGGCACTGTAAAACTGAAAATTTTATAAACATGCTTCTCTCAAAGTGTGTTTTGAATTCATCAAGGAAAAATGTATCACATGAATCTTGAATTAAATTTGAGCTACTTTATCAAGTGATGCAGCTATGCTGGCCTTTGAGAATTACTGGAATGTGTAAAGAATGGCATATTGCACCTAGGCATTTACATCAGAGTCAGCATTTAAATTTGGAGCATTGTGAAAAAATCTCAATTTGGCTCTAGTATATGCCCTAAAAGAGGAAGCAATGCAAGTCATGTCTTCTCTGTGTTTCACCATCGCCCAATTTCAAGTGCTTAACAGCTTTATGTAGCTATGGATACTAAAAGGAATGCTGGAAAGCTAACTTCATGAGCTTAAAAAGACATTTTGACATCTTGCTTCTCAGTTGGCTAACCTTTTTTACGAATGTTTTTTCAGTTTTAAGAAAAAAAAATATCGTTGGTGAAAAAGTACAAGCAGTGAATTGGCATAGATGTGTCAAATGCATAAAATTCAAATGGAACAACTTTGAAGTTTTGTCTCAAGCTAGCCTACTGAAACTTAAATATTGACACAGGCGAGAGTTTACCTTCCTCAAAATCCACTTAATCTGTTATTGGATTTCTTCTGATTTTTGTCTAGAATTTAAAACGTGATATGGAATTACTGGTGTTGAGAGGAATTAATTCAGATGGTAATTTGCATCCAGATCCTGAAACTACTGAATAAACTCTTGGAATATTACTATTGAAGTCTGTAACTAGAAGACTGTAAAAGATGAGTTTAGAGAATTTCAGGGTTTGGATAAGCTTTCAGCACTTTTATCTTGCAGACAAAAGTACTGGATTTTTACTTACATTTCTTGAACCTTGAGTCAGAAGTTTCTTGCATAGCTAAAACCCCTCTTTCTATAGCATCGTATTATGATTATTTTGGTTTAGTATGACTTTTTCCTCCTTTCTACTTGTCCTACTTATATTACTCAGTGTTAGCTTCTGTTGACTTACTTTTATCTGTCCTTGACACTAGCAAATGGACAGTGGCATTGTATTTTGATTTACATCTGTCAATTGGAACCATAGTAAAACTAATTTCAGTGTTAATTTTGCTTGGAATTAGTCAAAGCTGTGAGTCAGCACTAAACCTGCACAGCCTTTGATGCTGTACTATTTTTAGGTTGAAAAGGGCAACTTTAGAAACTTCTTTATTTGATGAATACTGTAGGAATACAGTTTATATGGTCTCATACAAGCAACCAGGGAGAACTTAGAAAAACCCTTTGAACTCTTCTGGTATCACATAACTCTTCTTATGTTGCAACTCTAAATTGTGGTAATTCGGTACATTGTGGTATTTGGAGCCTCAGGATGAAGACTGTCAGAAGATTTTTATGTCAACTACTGTAACCTCTTTTACAAAAAACTGTCAAAGCTGAACTACAGGTGGGTACTGTATCCTAACAAAATGTTGGCTAGGCTTAGACTGGTTTGGTGTCGTTAGAATTCTTCAATTTGTGTAAAAATAAAGATGTAAATGTTTCTGAAATAAAAGTTGCCTTCCATTAAAAGGAGTTTTAGGTGCCAGCAGTAGACATTCAAGACTGGAATATTTGGGGTTTAGAGCTTTATTTTTGGGGGGGAATGTAGTTGGGCATTGATCATTACTGACTCTTTTCACATTCTTGCCATTTGCATTGTGAATTGTCATATTGGATTGCCTATGCTCACAGAGCAGCAGTTAAGTGTAAGATCAACTAATTCAATATCTAGTAATTGTGTGAGATAATATGAGATACTACCCCCCCTCAGTATTTGTGTTGTTAAAGAGAACAAACCTGATGCCAATGGATGTTACATTGTATTTTTTTTTTTGTATAAAATAAAAAAGTATATTTGTATCGTAAGAAACAGTTTTACCAGGATGGAACAAGCCCAGCATAGTCTGTTTTTTTGAGTATGTGTGTACTGAACGAGTGAATTAGTTACTTGGGTATTTTCAATTTACCTTATGCTAGATTGTCTATGATGGACACCTGATACTATTACATGAATTAGATATAGCTTAAATTTTCTGTGTTGTACCAGAAAAATGTAACGTTACTATGAAAATTTTCTCTGGGTATTAGAATTCATAGTTAAATGATTAGTTAGTGGCTTTGGCTGCAAAATTCAACTGTGTAGTCTTCTATTTTAGCATAAGAAAAGAAAAAGACTATAATTGTGTGTGTGTGTGTGTGCAAGAGGTAAACAAGCAAATGAGATGTAACTTGTGCTCTTGTGATTGCGATCTAGTTCTTCTTGTCTTCTGGAAGTTGAATGATTGAAGATGTCTTGTGAATTGGCAGATACCAATTGTAGAGTCTCCATCACTGGAGATGTTCAAGATGCAACTGGACAGGGTGCTAGATGATCTGCGGGAAAGGGAGCCTAGAGAAGGTTGGACGAGGTGATCTTTCAAGGTCCCTTCCAGCCTGGGCTGTTTTGTGGTTCAGTGATCATTATAAACTGACAACTACTCAACTGAAGTATTTCTCATGGAATTTGACTACTGTTGCAAAGTGTGGCTATTGAACTCCTTGAAAAGACCTACTTGACACATTGGGTAGTCCAGCCTTATCGCCTCCAAGGGCTAGATCTTGTTTTCAGAATCCCTGTGACCCTCGCTGTAATCCAAATCTTTTGCCACTCCAATCAATTATTGCATTGACTTCCCATAAATATGTAATGTTAAAAATATAAGTAGGTCTTCCCTTTATTTTCTGGGAAGCTGAAAGGAAAGGGATTTCTTTCCTGTTGAAACCAAAATCCTGTAACAGTTAGCCGAGTCAAACGGAGCAAAGTGTTTCCAATGCCCAAGTGTTACCAGTCCGTGAAGGGATCAATAAACATTACCTTGTTTCCAAATTGGTATTTTGGGTTGGAATGATGGCTACAGGCTTTTTAAGAGAGTGTGGCGAATGTAAACTTCTGTGGGATAGGGGAAACTTTTGGCCTTCTCAAGAAAGCTTGCAATAAATGACTGAGTTTTTACCACCTGTACTGTTTGTTAGTAGAGCTGAAGTTTGCTGGTGGTTGTTGTTGGTTTTTGTCAGTCTAAAGCCTCCTGTGTTTGGTATGCTTTGCTATCATGGTTGCCTCTAATTTATGCTGGGAGCTAAAGGGAGAATGGCTGCCCCTCCAGTAAAGCTATTTTGAAGTTGTGAAAATCGAAAAAATGGTGTGCAGAAACAAGAAATGAAGAAGTTTTATGAGACTTTGTAGATGCAGACCTACTTTTTCTAGTGCTGTCTATATCAGATGATTACAGGCTTTAAGCCTTCAGAACCAGAAGTAGAAAATGCCTGTATTTAGGTTTCACAGGTGTTCTCTGCTGAAATGTTCTTGTTTTGACTCATGACACTGAAGACGGATTAGGAAAATCAGAGAGTATGATAATGAAAAAGATCATTATATGTTACTTGTAAAATGATAAATAATATATTTTTGTATATAATTTTTTATCACACTTTCTTCATTGTCTTTGTCTAATTGTTTTTCTGCAGTATTTAAAATTATTATGTACTCCTTTTATTCTTTCCACTACCATATAGTAAGACACTTAAAAGGTAAGTTTATTATTCATTGACCAAGCACGTAGCTTGCTTTTCTTATTCCTGGGGAATATTTGGTCAAATAGAAGTCTTATTTTCAATGACACCTTTAAGGCATTTCTGTATAATTGAAACTTTCAACTTGCAGCCGTTTTGGCTGTTGAACCATTCAGACTTCTTCTTTCTGATTCTTTTAACTAATGAGCCATGTGGGGATATGGTTTTGTAGCTGTAGTCATATGTAGCCAGGTGACTCATTTCGGTAACCACAAGCTGTTCTAGAACATTGGCTGACACATCAGTGTGACCAGTGACACAGAGCCCTGTCTCTCTGTTGTCACAGTGCACTTCTGCCTGGATGTCATCCTCTCCATGTGTGTTTCCATCCTGGCTGTAAGCTTGAGCACGGGGCTTTCAGATCTTAGGAGACAAATATGGTGTGTGAGCTATTCAGACGTTCAAGCTGAATTCATAAGCACAAGATCACTAGCTAGTTAGTAAAATCTTGAGTTGAAGGTAGCACCTCTTACAAGATTGCTGAAAATTCCCAATGTGTTAAACATTGCTTTAGGCTAAAGGAACAAAAACTGTGTAGTACTGAGGAGAATTATTTTCCATTCCTGGCTGGTTTTGTGTGTGTGTGTGCATATATGCCATATATATGGTTTTTGCACAAAGTACATTTTAGAAATCTGGCTTAAGCTATTCCTTTTGAGTGTGTGCAAGTTTGATATTTTAATTCCAGAATGGTTTTATTCCATGATACTAACTTCACATTACTATGCCTTGTGCAAAAATACCAATTGAATTCTATTTTAATTTAAAATGGCACACGTCTCATTTAAATGTAATGACTCCAGACTTTCTGGAGTCTAGCGTAATGCAGTTTTTCAGTTCGATTACAATGTGTAGAATGACTTGCAGTAGACTAAATAGCTTAGGAAATTTGATCATTTTATTCTGAAGCTATTTCTTCCTGCTTTTCTCAGCTGTTACAACTGTCATACTGCTGTGAGTGGTTACTGACATACAAATTCAGACAAAATTAGTTCATAAACCAAAAAAGGCGTATAATTCTACCTTTAGCAGCAATTGTTTCTGGTTTTGAGAATCATTGTGGAATCATTTAAAATGCTGAAGTTACTCAGCAGCATGTATGATGAAAAAAGGAAATTGTGTGTTACGTGCTTTTACTAAGACTTTGCTTCAACACTTTGATCTGCTTTGCATCTGGATCACATATATTTTTTAAAATAATCTTGCAAACTTGAATTTTCAACACTCGGGCTCTAATATTGAGATAGCACTAAATTGCACTTTGTGTTATTTACCTCTTGTCTTTCGGGCTTTTAATTGTTGCTGAAATGTGGGTTAAAGGCTGTTGTTTAAATGCTTGATAGTCAGGGATGGCACGGCCTTATTAAATAGAAAAAAACACTGGTAAGTGCAAGAATTGGTAACTAATGGGGCCTCTTGTCCCAGTTTCCTGGAACTTCAGTCCAATTTAGATTGTAGAGTAGATGGCTGACCTACTTGTACTTCAGTCAAACATTCATTGAAAACTGCATAAAAAGCTTTCCTTTTCCTGAAAAGCAGAAGGGTAGTAGAGACCAGTCTTTCTGAGATTAGTTGACCAAATTAAGCATTCATTTCACTTTATTGCATTTAGAGATTCTACATTTGTGTAATTTGTGTGTTTAAGAGCTATATAAGGTCAAGTAATGTGTATCCAGATCTCTGAAAATCATAAGAAAAGACTGGCTACTTTGTGTTTAGTTTTTTTTTTTCCTTCTAAATCCTTAATAAGATTAGTGAAACATGGAGAACCAAAGAGAAACTTCCACCTTTTTTTTCACCTAACCTTGATGTTATATACTGTTCTAAAGCAGCATCTTGTTTTGCATACTGAGAACTTCAGATTTTCAGTTGTGTTTGTGTGAAAGTAGGTTTAAATGTATTGATGTGCTTTTTTTAAAGAAAAAAACCACAACCCAACCATCACACACACAAAAAATTAATTTCTAGCTTAGCTTGGCAAATTATATATATAAGAAAGGCCATAAAATGAGATCTGTGACCTTAATACTTAAGAATGATTCTTCCATGTAGCTTAGACCAATGATTTTAGTACATGGTAAGGAGCCAGTATGTTTCGTTTATTTAAAAAAAAAAAGTTTTTAGGCAATATTTCATTCTTGGAGGTCTGCAGCCCATATTCTATAGATTACTAAATGATAAGTAAGGGTCTTAAGTCCTTGTTGCAGTAATTACCGTTAAATTGCCTGTAAACATGAGAAGTCTTGACTAAAGTTTACTTCAGATTCACTAAGATGAAAATCTGTTTAAACAGAATTCAATGGTGGCGGTTGGTTTTTTTCTTTTTTTTTTCTCCAGTGGCCATGTTAATGAAACCAAGTATTAAGCAACCTTCTTGCCTGCCTTAACAAAAGCAAATAATTTGAATGCTCCAAACTGTTCTTTAGGAACTGGACCCAGATTGCTTTAAAATCTGAATTAACCTTATTTAATCTGAAATATGAAATACTGTCACGTGGTGTTTTGTACTGTTACAGTGTAACATTGATTTTGAAGCACTTGAACAGATCTTTTATTGTTCCTAAAAGAATAATTGGTTATTTATCTTACTAGAAAGAAGCATAGTTGAAGCTAAGTGTGCCTGTTAGTTCTTTTTCTTTCTTCATTTGTGAATTGCATTCTGCAGAGGTCTATAAATTCTGTATCAGTTCCAGAAATGGCACTGCTGAAGTGATACAGAAAGTCTATCTGACAGTGATAACAGCTGAAAATGTTGCTCTTAATTATAAGGCTATCTTCATAAGCAATTTTTTTACATTGACAGTGTTTTTCCCAAATACTAAACTACCCTTGAATGTATTTTGATAATTGAGGAATGTTGCACGGTGGCTTGACTTGCTTTTTGTCAGCAGGGCTGTGACAGTGAGGGGATAATGGCTGCAGAAAGAATTGGTAATTATTGAAACTGCTGTTTGGAGCAGTTTCACAGTTCTGAACTAAACCAACAATTATGGGGTAGTTATGTCACTTCTGCTTTACTAAGTGTCCTTGGGCACAGTTCTGTCCTAGCTTACACTGGTCCCTTGAAAACCAGCTCTACTAGCAAAACGTTTCTGATGTTATAGGATATTTCTGTTACTGAGTTTGTGCTGAGTAGATATCCTAGAAAGCTGGTATTTTTCTCTAGTGGAGAATCATCTGTTCAGCCCTAAGGAGTTCTGTGTCCAAACTCCACACTATTTTAAACTAAGTATAATACAAACACACTGCTTTAGTCTGAGAAACTCTTATTTTACTGGGACTTGGAGTATTTTCCTCTATCATCTTCAGTAATGTCCTTTTGAGATACGATATAGGAAGGCGCTTTTTTGTTTGTGTTCTTACTTTTTCTATGGTAAAAAAAATGTCGTTTCCCACTTTCCTTTTTCTTCATTTTCTTTGCATCTTGAAAAAGTGACAGAAGAACTAACTAATACTTGAAGAGCCCACAGGTTGGGGTGGGTCCACCTTTACCACTAGCTTCCCCTGCCCCAGGCAGTTTTACTAGTGTCTGCCAAGCACAGTCATTAGTATCTCTCTAAGAAGAAGAGAAGGTAGAGTATGTGGACATGTTGTTAGCACACATATTTACATTTTCTAACATTGCTTTAGTCTTTGGAAACAAACATCTGTCAGAGACTGTCTCAGGGATAGATTTGGCTCAAAGGAGGCCTCTGAATTGCTTCTCTCCTGAAGTAGCTCCTTAATACAAGTTTCAGATTCAGGAAGAGTAGCTTGTTTCACCTTAATTTCAGAGTTCAGATACGCTTCTACGCAATGCACATCAGTATTTCATTAATTAGTATTACAGCCCTGTATTTCCTGACATGGAAAAATACAGCTTTTGACTGTGGAACACCGAAACACCACAGCTGTTTCCTAAGTGACGCATCTGCAAAATGTGCCTGCGTGTTTCACTGAGGTATTTAAAAATACTCTTCTCCACTAAAGCCAGTAGTGCAGTTAAAAATACCTTCCTTTAATACAAGTTACTGAAGATCATGGTAAACCTGAATGCTCAAATAAAGCTAAACAGAACCATTAGAAATGTGTGTGGACTGAAAATAGTGCGTCGGTTTGAGTGCTGCAGTGTGTGTGTGTGTGTAAAAATGACCTTAACTTGAACTACAAGGTTTTCATCAGCCCCAGGAAATGATGAAGTACACTCTGATGAGAGAATTCTGTTTGTGGAAACGGAGGTCAGGAAATGCTGTGCAGGTACTGCTGCTATCTGTCTGTCCAGTTATGTTGTTGAACTCCATATTTGGAAAAAAGGCAAGTGAATTAAGGCACACACATCATTTAAGGTAAGTATTTTGGAAACAGTATATCAAGTGGCTTGCCAAGCAACTCTCATAGTTGTTTTTTGCCTTGCAAAAATTTACTATACTCTGTCATGGCTGATATGAGTTCTTTTGGCCAAGCGAATGTCGTATTTTGCAATGTTTGTTTTAATGTAAGAGGGTGTGTTTGATCATGTTTGAAATTACCAGTCTGGGCTCAGTCTGCTGTCTAAAACACACGTCTCTTTCTAGAAAATGGTTATTGTGTTACTTTTATTTATATACTTCTGTGGGGTTTACTATTTTCAAATTTAGCGATGATGATATTTTGTGGTACTTGTGTGGTCCTGTAAGTGGAATGGCACCTTCTGTCTTCAGAAAGTTTTGATGCCTGTGGCAGTGCTGCTTGCAAGGTTCTATTCTGCTTGTTAATTATATGCCATTTTAGAACAGTTGTATACATGTCACTTTTTTATCTGCAGCTACTTTGTCAGTGCAGCTGTAAATGCTGTTTCATGTTTTCTCTGCTGGAGTACTATTCCTCTGCACTGTCCCTTCTTTTTGCACCATTACAAAATTCTACTTAAACTAAATACTAAGTGTGTATTTAGGCATTTCCCTTAAGATTTTCCTAAAATAAATTCTTGTTATAAGTGTGTATACTAGCCATCTAATTCCACTAACTAAAGTGCTACTTATTTATTTATTTATGAAGTATTTGGGCACTTTAAAAATTTGTGCCCCCTTCCTGCTTCTTTGAAACAAACCTAAAACCATAATTATCTCAACTTTTATTTGGGGAGGTTGCCAAAATAGTATGGTTGATTTCATTTTAGGAGATTTTGAGAGGACGTGTGAATTAGTGGGTGATTTCACAGTAACTGCAGAAGTAAACATTAGAAAAGGGTTCTAATCAAATTGAAGTTTTTCCTGCTCTTTAACATTTCCTGCTCACTTAAACCTAAATAATGTAAATCTATGACTAAATAAAAATACTCTTTGATCTTTCAAGTTATTTTAATTGCCAGATGACACTGAGTTCTTCAGGTGATTTTTTTTCTGGCAAAATTTACTCGGTGCAAGTTTTGCTGTACCTTTTTTTTTTCTTCAGTGAAGTAAATGTTAATGTGTTTTTTTTCTTCCTTGATCAGAAAGACCCAAGGCTCTTAAAGAAACAAGTTATAAAGAGTTTTATTTAGAGGATGACCACTTGGTATTGTGCTATTAGTATAATATTTATGTCTTACTGCTCTGCATACCTTACAGCCTTTCCCTGGATCTAAAATTAAAGAAGTATGCCTTTAAAGTGGGAAACTTCTTTTATAATAAAAAGCAGTGTTGCAAGGTTTAAAATCTTAAACCCAAATTGTTTTGTAATGAAAAACTCTACTGTGAAATTGTTCTCTTATGTTGCTTCTCTCTTGTGCATCTCAACAGAAACAGAGGGATGTTATAATGTTTCATGGTTTCAGTACCTAATGTCAGTGAAGGATCATCTTCAAGTGTACTTTGTCCTGTATTTTCTGTTGTTACCTGAAGAATCTGCAGGTAGCACTCAGTACTCAGCAGGACAGCACACCCACAAAGTTTACTTCAAAAATTAAATATTTATTAAAGCCAGGATCAGTTAGTCTGTGTGCAAAACAATTTAATACAATCTTCTTCTTATTCGTTATAAAAAAAAAAAAATCTCAAGATGCTTTTTAAAGATTTGTTTTGTAGCCTAAATAAGGTACTTTAATTTAAAATTCCATTATTTTACAATGTCTCCTTTTATGTTTGTAAGAACAGTCAATGTGGAAATCACTCTGAAAATTTGGGGAACACTTGTCTCCATTCAGTGGTTACAGATCAATATACAATGAGTTTGTGAAAAGATGTATATTCTGCAACTTTTAGAAGAAAAGACATAATGCTTATGGTTTGGGGTTTTTCACATGATTTAGCAACTACTTTTTTTTTGGTCTTGTATCAAGGTCACCTTGATTACTGATTTTGCCTTTTTTCTTCTACAGAAGAATCCTGAAAGAAAAGTTGCTAATAATGCTTTCAGTAGGAAGAATTAATTTGCCAAGAAGTACTGTTGATCCAACAAACACGATAAACTCTGTGTATCAAAACTACTTTGAAAATACTAATTTTTAGAGCATAGTGTATAAACAGATGTGGTGTTCTTATACTCCAGTGGGATGAAATGAAATAGCTCAGCCTTTGGCTCCAGTCAATTCCTATACTGAGTTCAGACTTCTAATCTTAAGAATTTTTAAAAATGTTGGTGGAATGCAAGAGTTTAGAAGCCTATGTTGAACACTTCATCCTAAAAAACAAGTGCTAAATAAGAATTAAATCGGATACGTTATCAAACAAATGATGATGTCTGTTCAATACATATTAATTGCACAGTTACTACTGAGGGAAAACAGAAGAAAGTTAAGCTTTTCGGCTGCTAGAAATATTTTTTGTTCAGAACCCTAATGGCTGTCTTGCAGGTTAGTTTAAATGGATGTCATGGCTTGGCATTGGTGCTTGTTTTTTTCCGTAACACAAAATTAAGGCTGAGCTGTGCAACAGAACAGTACTTTTAAAGTGGCATCTCTGTCCTTTGAGGACTTGAGGGTGCGCTTTTAAAAAGGTACATTTCAATAGCTTTTTATTGATTTCTGAACTATGGTCTTTTTAATCTGTTTTTCTGGACATAAATACTAATATTATCAAGTTTTAAAAAATTGTTGAAACTGGGGTTCCTTTGTGTGAGAAGACACAATTAAGCATTATAGTTTCAAAAGTCAAAGTTTATCTTAAATGATTGAAGTTTTTGAAAGTACTGGGCAGGCAATCTATTTAATAGAAACTTCATTTTGTATAACATAATTCTTCTCATACTTTTGACAGAATTTGTAGAAGCTGTATGCACGTAATCGTAATTCTTTTGTTGTATTTGTCACACTTATCTATGACTGTACACAGTTGAGTTTACATGAGGATTTTCAAGTCAAGTCCATAAAAGCTAGAATATTCTCTGCCATTCTCTCAAGCTCTAAAAATGTGAGACTTAGATTTTGCAGTAAATTCTTAAAGACAAGAAATGCTCTGAGGTGTTTGAGAGAGACTTTCAGGTCTTGTAGATAAACTGTTAACTTCTATTCTATTTTGTGCTCTGACAGCCCTTAATACTGAGATGTCTGTATTCAGAAGCATATTTGAGGAAATCGGGTATCTTTGAATTCTCAGATTAGCATGCCCTGTCTCATGAAGTAGTAGGAATTAACTCCTTGATTATATTTCCTTTCCTAGTACAGGATAGTGATCAAAAATGCTACAGGCTCCATTTTTGAGGAGTACAATATAGCACGGATGAAACTTAAACATGTTTAACTTTTCCATCATTTAAAACTTTTAATGATATTTAACAATGTTCCTGTATTAGAGAACAACTTAATACACCTCTTTTCTGTCTTCATCTGTTTTGAAGGCCCTGTTTTGGCTTTTGGCATGGGCCTAACAAAGGGATGTAGGGAGGAAGTACCTTTTGAGTATCTATTTGAGATATAGTCCCTACTGAAGGACACAGTATCACTTTGTATTCAGACACTATCTTGTATTTGAAATGAAGAGCTGTCGTCTAAAGTAAAAGAAAATGCACAATTTTTAGTTAAGAATGCATACAAAAGTGTATCCTTGTTGAAAGCATGTCAAGAGTAGTGTACTTTCTTTTTGATGACACTGAAATTCATGGAGCTATTTTTTTAATAACAAGCATGACTTCAGTACCAGGTTGGAAATGTAGAAGATTGCTCCTTGACTCTGTCTAGCACTCCTTGTAATCTCTACAGGCATTTTTCTATAACTTGCATGATGCTTAATACTCTATAACCTAAAGTTTGTTGGTCATCGCAGAGAAGAGGAGATGTAGGAAAAAGCCCCTAAACAGTACTTCAGAAATTCTGGCATGGTAAAATTTTGGCCTAGGGAAATTTAATCTTTATTAAATGCTCATACTGTTGAGTCTGGAGTTTGAAATGTCTCGTGCAGTACCTTGCCACCTATGGAACTAAATTTGGAAAGCTGGAGGCTTCTCTCAGTGGTAAGCTACTGGAGCTGAAGACTGTTTTTAATTAAAAAAAGAAAATAGTGCACACTTCTTTTTTTTCTTCACTGAAATAATAGTTTTAAGAGCTCTGAACTTAATCTTCATAAATCTGCCTGAATGAAGCTGAGAATAACCATTTTCATTTTTCTTTGTTGCTCAAACATCCCTGTAATTGATTTTTCCTTTGAAGGCACAGAAAAAAACTTGTATTGGAACAATTGTATGGGAATCAACTTCAGACTTAACCACTTAGTGTTGTGTATTGCTGGTCATTTAAAAAAAATAATCAAACTTTCTTGTTTAAATGCAGCAGAAGCATGTTAAACAATGAAATTGTTTATCAGCTTTGGACATTTTAAAACTAAAACCTCTAGGGGTGAGGTAATTTCCAGGCAGATTGGTACTAGGGGTTCAAAGTAAAATCTCACTGTTGGCATGCCCTAATTATATATTTGATTGACGTACAGCAGGAACATTTTAACAATGCTCTCCAGCTTTGAGCAGTGTTGTAAACGCAAGTTCAGTTTCTATCTGCAGAATTAGGTTATTATTTTTTTTTTCCTCACATTGTTTATTCTGGTTAATGCATCATCCCTCATACCGCCAGCTAAGCAAAAAGTATAATCTGAGTATGTTAGAGTTTTTATTGAGTATATAAAAATATTTTGAATCTCGCTGCACAGCTGTATATCAACTTTCTGTCCATAGCTGGTATAGCTATGCCATTTGAAGCTTGTAGTTTGCAGTGTTAATAATTTCCTGTGATCAGTGTCCATTTAACTTAAAAGCAGAAAACTCTGCAAAGCTTCTGGTGGTTAATACCTTTACTAATAAAAAAAAAAATAAATTAAGATAATGCACCTATACAGAGTGGCATGTCAGGTAGAGAATAAATTATTTTTCCCCAAAGTCAGTATTTTGCTATTTAAGGCATCTCCTGGTTAGTTGGGAAAATGCAGAGGAAGGTTATGCTGGCAGCATGTAGGACCCCATAAGGATGGCAAGGTCTTGGGCCCACAAAAACCCCATGTGTCTAATAGCAAATTAAGGGGAAGAAGGAAAGGAGATGAGAGCCAGATCTGACAGCTACACAGCTCTGCCATTGCCTTTCCTACAGGCATGAGCAGCATGCATTTTCAAGAGAGAATGTTACACTATGAATGTAAAACCAGACAAAACCTGTGTCTCATAACTTGGGCCTGGCTTCTCTAGAGTACGAGAGCGAGATAATACTCATGTATATATATATGAAACATAATGATAATGTGCAGGCTAAGAGTCTGTTTGACAATGTTTGGGTCATTGTCTTGCATTTCTGTGCTGTGTGTTAACCAAAGATGATCAAGCTTAATCAGTAATTTTTAGTTTCATTTATTTAATATTCAAACTGTGCTTAAGAAAAATATAATGACTAAAATAGCTGTTCTTGTTCCTTATGCATTGCGAAATTTATATGCTGTAATATTTCAGTAATGCAATGTTGATGTGTCTGGAGAGTTTAATTTGAGATACTGTTGTCTTACTGTAGTTGTAAGGATTTCTTTTTTATGTGTGGTAAATATCAAGGAAATTTCATCTGCTTTAGTGATCTCCTGATGTGAGCTAGAACTATGGCTTGAATGTGTGTTCATTGTTGTGTATTTAGACAATGAATTAATGCTACTTTCAGTGGTTTCCTGTTGCATGTTACACATACAGCGTTTAATAAATATGGGTATGGACGAATATAAGCCTGTAGCCAGGAAGCTGTTGGAAACCAAACAAGCTCAAATCAGGGGACTTGATTAATTAGCATATAAAACCATTGCTGACTGAGGCGTGGAGAGGGGGAATGACCCTGAAGCAATTGCACATCTGTGGAAGTCCTGCTCTCTGCTGTCCTCTGGCCCAGCTGAAGCCAGGTGTCACCCCCTCCCTGCTCCCACCACTGTCCCTCTCACCCTGGTGACTCCTACACCCTCCCTCCCAGTTCTACCAGCTTCTGGCTGCTTCTTGCTCCTTTTTCCTGCTGCCCGTGGGCAAGAAGTGCAAGGAATCTCCCATTACTTTTACTTGGGGTTATGAATGACAAGTGCAAGCCAGCAGCTTCTGCACTATGTAATGTCACTTAGTTATTTGCTAACTGAAAAAATGGCCAGGTGGCAAAATACTCGGGCATTCAAACTAGAAAATGGTAAAAAGAAATACTGCTCCCAGTCTCAGAGTGGTGTCCACAATAGGAAATACCTTTACACAGTTTTGTAATGGCATGCATTTCCTAGATATAGGGTTCACCAAATGGGTTACTGTCAACTGTTTTTTTAAAAAAAAAAAATACTTTGGTGTGTGGCTCTGCTAACTTTAACATACAGACTGAATTCTCCAGGAAGTAGTAATTAAATTTCCTTTTATGGGCTTTTCTCTGGTATTTGTTGCTGGGACTATGGGATTTTCTTAAATCTCTGTGCTGTTGTCCTTTATTTATAGATTGAAGAATCAGAATTGGGCCTAAGGCATTGATTTGAGACTATACCTTTGAAAGTCTTAAGACATGACTTCTGTTAATAACATGCACTCATGTCTACTTGTTGCAGTTAGAAGAGCTTACAGCACGGAGTAGCAGTGAATAATCATGTCTTGATGCTTTTTTTCCCTGGGTCTAGAATATCTTGTTGTCACTTGAATGGGTAAACAAAAGTGACATTTTTTCCTATAGTTACTTGTCCTATTAATTTAGGGACTTTTCAGTGTTGATAGCTTGATTCTCAACAGGTTTTGGTACGTGATTTCACAATATTGCTAAAGAAGTTATGCCACCTTTGTTTAAGTGTCTGTCTGTTGTCTGTCTGTTTAAGCAGTAAACAAATTGTAACCCTGGAGAAACTGGAACTCTTATAGAGCAAGTTCTTTGGACAGAATAGAAAATGAAGCATTGTATAATTGCTTTAACCAGGGAGTAAGAGGTACAGCATATTCATAGTAGCTACACTTGGTAGCAAAGCACAGTGGTTTGCAGTTACAGTAGGGGATGATATGTTTGTTGCTGAACAGTGAAGTCCAGTTTCCTTATATTCTGTGTGGAACAAAACCTGAGACTTCAGTGGGTAATACATAGCTGAAAGTTTTTTCTTGAGCAACTAATCCAAGTTGAACGATGTCCTTATACATGAGTATTTCACTCCCTTGTCATGAAACTTGGAATCCTGCTGAGTGAGATCCACAGTGACAGGTCCTGTTGTTCTAAAAAAATTCAAAAGGTAATGTGACCAGGTGCTTTTCTCTTCTAGAGGTTGATCGATTGTCTGAGGTTGCTTCTGTAGAGTTTTTAGAGACAACAACAACACAAGGATAATACTAGTAGCTGAACAGTCCATTTGGTCTTCTAAATATGGATTAATTTATTTTCATCTGTCTCTCATCTTGAAAATAGTTAAACACTGAAATAGGTTATGCAGTCTTCATCCCTGGAGGTTTTTGAGACCTGACTGCATAAAGCCCTGAACAACCTGGACTGACCCTGCTTGAATGACTCTGTCATTCCACAATTCTGAGGTTTTCCTCTGTTGTGGACCGGTTTGTCACCTAGAGCTGTAGCACTTGTGATTGTCTTGCTTTAAAGCAGCCTATTGTACGTGAGAGAATAATTGGAAGAGATAAGCATTATGTCATGTTGGCAAGGAGAACTTCTGTTGGTTCTTTCTCTTCCAGAAACTGAAGTTCTGGAAGTAAGGCACAAGGAGTCACGTCATCTGAATTGTACGTATTGGGAAATGTTGATCAAGTCTGCAGGGACAAGGATGTGTGGTATTGCCTTCAGGTTTCAGGAATCTGTTCTTCCTCATCATAGGATTCAGTAAGCAGCACTGAGACCTTAATTTTTTTCTTTTTAATACTATCTCTTTGAATGATAGTAAAGTATCAAAGCAAACATAATCTTCTAAGGGGTTTCAGGATGTTAAAATCTGTTTTTCAATGAATAATCCTGCCTGTTTCACAATAAGAGTTCAGTTCCTTGACGAATTAATCTGTTATTGAGTGTTTGGGGGGATAAATGAAAGGGTTTCTTGAAATGTTTTTCTTCCCCTCTTCCCTTTTCTTCCCTTTCTGGTTGGAAAACACTTTAGGAGAAACTTTGGGATTCATTGGCTTGTTTTAGCATTTTAAAAGTCTGTATTTGTTACACAGGTTTTTGCAAGTCATGTGTTGTGCTAATCTCTACCACCTGACACGTTAAGAAAAAGAGTTTAAAAAAAATGGAATATTTCAGCATGAATGAAGCAAGGATTTTTGTAAATTGACTTTGAGGTAACAGCATCAAAAACAACTTCTTGAGAGCAGAGGCAGCATATTCTATTCAGATGGTTTTGTATGTGGAATCTGAAAGGCTGCTTGCTTGTTATTGTTAATAGTTTCTAAAATACTTGTGTTAAGCCTTTATAGCAATTATAGGCAATTATTTTCTTATGTAGAGCACTAGCAATAGAGAAGAAATTCAAAGACTTCGGTATATAGCGTTGCTAGAATGTTCCCTAAGAGGAAACATTTAAAAAAAAAGTAATTTATTTTATTGTTCAGTTTCTTTCTAAGATCAATGTATCCTTGTATCCTAATTTATAAGAATGGGTTAAAAATCACTGTCAATAAACTTGAGCCTTGTTTGTTTGTACTATTCTATAGCTATCACAGCATGTACTATTTAGTATATAATTACTTTTTTCAGTTGGACTTCGTGGTTTATTTTTAGCCTATAAAAGTTTTCTTAGCTAATGTGTGCTGAGACTTTTACCTGTGGTGACACAGGTAAAAACTTGTTTTAAGATCTTTGAACTTGATTGAATACTTGAAAATATTGAGATTTTGCTTTCCAGTGGAAATTCCAAAGTTTTTCTTCCAGTAGGGGAAGAAAATATCCTGAGAAGTATGAAAGTTAGAAGATGTCATTTGTGTTGGCAAAGAGGAAAAGGCACAGAGCATGATCCAGAGGTGGTTTCTATGCAGTGAAGATTTTTAATCTGCCTTCTGAGGAAAATGTGGTTTATGCCTTTGCCTTCTCTAACTCCCTGCTTCTGTAATTTTTGCATCAGTTGATCAGTTTCAGACGAGTGTTAAAGAAGAGCAGAGATAAAGATATCCGTTTCTTACCGGTTTTGTGAAAATTTGCAGCTGTATGGGAGAAACCTAAATTGATACACCTGCCCAAAAAAATCTTGATGTGAGCTCAGTAATAATCTGTCCTGTTTGGTGAACTAGTTTACCAGTCAGCGGGAAGGTGGGTGGAAACTGCTGGAGAATGTGCTGCTGCTTGCTCAGCAGGTCATTGAGGAACAAGAAAGAGGCAGCGTAAGTGCTCCTGAAGAGTTGGGCCTGGAGTGGTGGAATGAGAAGATAAAGGCCAGAGTGGATGAAACCAAACTGTTGTGGGAATATAGGAACTGGATGTGTGCACCACTCTTTCCTGTGGAGTTATTGGTTCTACTGTAATCTAGCTGACCAAAGAATCCCAAATTTAGTGAAGTGCAGGTGATTGTGTGTGAATGATCTGTGCAGAATTTACCTCTTTTGTTATCTTCACCTAAACTTCCTGGATTTTTATTTTTTATAGTAACAGCCTTAGTTGTTCATAGGTTTACTTTTTATAGTGAAACGAGAGACCCTGCAAATCAAAGTGCAATGAATTTTCATTGTGAAACCTCTGCAAATTCACTTGAAGGATGGGAGAACCAAACCCAAACAAAAAATGTGCTAAAGGACTGGCTGCTGTAATAATTCTATTTTGTGAGGGTAACATGACTCATACTGCTTAATGTTCCTATCTCAGTATTCAGTTTATTTTTAAGTAGTGCTGTACAAATAGTGTTTTTCTGTGCCAGTTGTTGCTATGACTTCATAATATTTCCCTAAATACGCTTGCTCATACTTTCTCACAGCGTAGTTTTTGGCATATAAAAACCTTAAATCCATCAGAATTTCCTGAGCACTGATCATTTTCATGCTTTTATGGAAAAAAGGTTAGGGCTGTGTATTATGTAGTTTTAGTTGAGGAGGAATAAAAGTTTTTGGTTTTTTTAAATAAATTCCCCACAGCTTGTTCCCAAGAAAATGTTCCTCTGTTTCAGCTTTTCTGTTTTTTTCCATGTGGCTTCTCAAACAAAATTTCCAGCATTGCTATAGTTTAGGCAACTATACTTGTCTTTTCATAATTGCAGATACTTCTTGTGTGGTTTTGGAAAGTTGGGATGGGTGACTTGTTGAATTTTTTCTTTTGGTTTATACTTTTGTGTAAGGGTGTCTTTGTCCAAGATGATGACCTCTACGGTTGTCTGTCTATCTCTTCCAAATGGCAGTGAACACTTTGGTTGAAAGGTCTTGGTGTACTATGGGGAAGCAACTATAACCCTTCTTGAGAACCTTGGGAATTTTGTTCCTTCCCTTGTTCTTCTGCGTGGCATTTCCTGGCTCACACACTGGCTTCAATCACTTACTTGGGTTCAGAGTAAGTAGTGTTAATGCTGTCTCAATGGGGAAAAAGGCAACAGGACACAAAGAGTTAACAGAATCTAGCTAGCAGTGTTTATTGGTCTAACAAGTTGCCTTTGAACTCTAGGTCTCCCTCCCTGATCAGATAAAATAATACCAGAAATCATGAATAAAGACACTACTGCACAACCGTGTATTTTTGTGAAAACTTGAAAACAAACAAGCTCTTAGAAAAAGCTGTTTAATGTCAAATTATTATTTTGAATTTGTCCATCTAGTTCCAAGTTTATTGCACTTTTTTCCTCCTTATACTGCTTATGGCTATCTAAGATTATCAGAAAATGCTTACAAATGTGATCTTTGCTTACCTTGATGTATTATAACAGTTGCAAGGGCCAAAATTTATCTGGAAAGAACAAATTCCATGTAAAGGTGTGCTGCTAAGAATGCAGTTTTAGCACACTTTTCCCTCCTCGTTCATGAAAAGCACAGATTGAAAAGTGGTTTTTGGTAATTACTAATAATAAGTAGTTATTGATAACTACTTATAACATAAGTTGAAGACGAGTATACTAAGAAATAAAAATACTTTGTCCCAATATATCATCTTCCTTTGTAATTGTTGCCATTTTGCAGAACCCTTCCTGTATTTTTGGCTATCTTCTCAAAATAAAAATTGAACAATTGTTGTTTCCCTTGTAGTTTTCAGTTCTGTAGTCAGTGTTAAGGCTATTTAAGCTTTCTGTTAATTGATTTATGGAAACAAATTGGATGGATGGCAAAGTGCTGAGGAGAAACAGCTTGTCTTCCCAGCCAGAGCAGTTCTTTGTTCTCTTTGTGCTGCAACAGGCCAAACAACTGGTTTCAGTAGCTAGTTTTTGTCACAAAGAAGTGATGTATGCCTATTCTTATGGCACAGTTATTTTCAGAATATCCAAGAAATGCTAAATTAATGTTGAACTCTCCCCTTTCTTAGAGGCTTTCAATTCCTTTTGTGTCAGCAGCACGTCGTAACCACTAGGCTGCAAGGTGGAACAGGTTTGTAGGTGTTTTCTGTTCTTCCTTTGGAAGTGGCCCTAAAGCAATTAAAGAAGCAAGATTCATAAGGCAAATGAGAAAGAGAGCTTCACCCCTTTTGCTGAGATAAAATCTGTTTACCCGTATGTAGCCCTGACAGTAGTTGTAGGTAAACTTGATAGGAGAAATCTAAACAGGAGAACTTGATGAAGTATCTGTCAAGATTAGGCAGGGATTTGCATGTGTGTGTTCTGGGAGGGAGCCATTTCCTTCCTCTCCTACCTCTTGGTCTCCACCCTACAAACCACATTTGTGGATATAAGTGCCTGAATTTTTGCCTCAGCACTGTTTTTGATATTTACCTTAAATGTTAGCGTAGGGGTAACTCTAATTTTTTTATATGCAGTGCTTTATAAACAGTCATTTCCTTCGATGAGGATAGATCATGTTTTCCTTCCATGCAGCTGTGTCTGTATAAGTGAGAATACCTGAATTGTTGAAGTAACTATCTCTAATAAAGATCAGAATTTGGAGTTTGTTTTGCTAAAAGAAAATGATGAGGTAGTGTGATAACACGTCCTAAATAAAATGCTGTAAAACTAGGTATGGGAGTTTCAACTTCTAGAGCAAGTAATTGTCAGCTTCAAGAAGGTAGTCTGTCATGGAAGCTGTAACCTTCTACTTGGCACATGTGGGACAGTGGATAAGTGCATCTTACCATTATTTAGATTCTATTATCTGCTTTAAAATGCACAAGAGCGGTGGCAGGAAAGTCAAGTACTTCAGGTAGTTACAAGCCCAGTAAGAGATCTAGTCACAGATGGCTGGGTGAGATAAACTGGGGCTGCCTGAATATTATAAACTCTACTAAGACTTTCAGGAAGGAGGCTGGTTTTTAAATTGGCAGGTGGTTTTGGCCTAAAATATTTCCAGTGGGTTTCATTGTGTAAGATTGATTTCCAGTGAAAAAGGAATAGGAAGCAATACAGGCTGTTGTATCAGTAGCAAAGGGCAGTTTGTCTCTTATGGAATGCTTTGAGGTGGAATACTTAACTGAGTAAGCATCACAATGATCAATCTTTTCTGTTGGTTGTAATAGGAAATTTTATGATAAAATAAATTCAAAGGCTTGGTGAAATTTGATATAGGCAGATGGATTGAACATTTTCTGAACATCAAATGTTGCTTTAAGAGCCAAGAACTTTGTGTGGTAGAGTAGTTGTGAAACACACTTATTTACATGCCCTGTGTGGTTACCTTTTGTTTTTGGTATCTAGGGATGATAAATAAAGAATTGAAGGATGTTGCCTAATTTAATTTCTCATTTGATAACTGTTTTTCGTGAATAATGCTCATCATTTGTTTTGTCTCTTGTTACAGATTCTGAAGGTGTTTAATCTCTGAATACTTGCAAGTTCTTCATACATAGAAATGTCTGGCTCATACGATGATTCCGTTGGAGTAGAAGTTTCTAGTGATAGCTTCTGGGAGGTAACATGAATGCTTTATTATAATATTTTTTATTTTTATTTTTTACTCGGAGTACTGAAAATCTGATTTTTGCACACTGTAAACTGTGGAGAGGGCTGCAATGCACAAGACATCTTTTGGTTATTGTGATCTGCAGGAGTAGCCTTCAGGTTAGAAATGACCTTTTAGATTTTGGCCTAGTTCTATTAAGGGTTTTTTACCTGGCACAAACCTGAGGATCATCCATTTGTGTAGGATATACAATTCAGAATTGAACCTTTGTCAATTTTTATTGATGAAGAAGGGAATGGGTGGGTAGCTTTTAAAACCATGGAGGTTGAGTGATCAATGTTGAATCTAAAGTAATTGGTTAAAGGCTACTGTGAGTGTATGTAAATTACAAATGTAAGATAGTGTGTGAATGTACTATCTCCTGTTTGTGTCTAGATGTAAGCAACGCTTTTTGGAGAGAAGTTATCTTATGCTTATCTTCACGTAAGAGCATACGTGCAGAAAGATAATAGAAAGCATGTTATAATATCAGTAATTTGTGCTCCCTCCCCAAATCTGAAGACGGCTATCAGATGTTAATGATAATTTGACTGAACTTTAAGGAGAGCAAGCTTCAGGAAGCAGAAATCATTTTACAAAAAAAGTTTCTTGCAAGAAAAAGAAAGGTTTGACAGTGTCAATACTGACATAATAGGAGGTAAGTACACTGTCCAGATGAACTGTATTCAGTGGGACAAATTTCTACCATGCAAGTGGAAGCTCTTTTAAGTTTGAACTATAGCAAACATGAAAATAGCTAGGGGGAAGATGCCTGGATATTTCTGTGACCAGAGACTATGTAATGCAGCTTGAGTTTGGTGACCTAACGTCGTGCTTTCTTTTAAATGAAAGCTTTTCTAGACCACCAACCTGCGATGGTGCTAGTGAAGGCATTTTGCATTTTGATGCAGACCACCCATTATTTTTCAATACAATATCACAATATCTGAAAGGCCTAATGCTAATGAGGTTCTTGTTTAGAAGACAGCTATAATTTTTTGAGGAGACATCTTTACTATGATGTTAACTCTGCCTATCCTATTTATAAAGAGGTAATTTTAAAATTACTGGATTCTAAGTCTTAACCTCTTATTGTAGGGGTATTCTATAGTAGGACTGCAGAGAGAATGTGGGACTTCTACTCTAAGTGGTGTCTGAGACTTAAGTATCTAAGATTTAGTTGGACATGGTCCTGAGCAACCTAATCTATTGGACCTGCTTTGAGCAGGAGATTGAACTAAATAATCTCGAGAGGTTCCTTCCAAACTAAGTTATTCTGTGGTTTGTTTTATTTTATTTTACACTGAGGCAACTTTCTGGGCAGGCTTCCTTGGTAGAAGCATTTCAAAATAAAATAAGGATGCAGTCAGGAAAAAATAATCCTGGACCAAAGTAGATTTTTCTGATATATGTTGGGCATTCTATAGTTGGCAAGGAAATACGACTTCTGTAAGCATAAAAGACAAATGAATGAGGATGGGAATTCTGTACAACTAGTATGATTGGGCAAACAGGAGCTCAAATATTTGATATTAAAGGATGATGATCAGAAATGGCAATTAGTCTAAGCTAGCTTCTTTATGAAGCATAGCTTAAAGGTACTTGATGCTTATTAAAGGTGGGTTAAAGGTGTGTGTTTGTTGGTGACTTCTATAATTTATAAACACTACTTCTTAATCTGTTTCTTTGGACTTAGTTCTGTTTATTCCTTACAAAAGATCAGAACTGCAGTCTGTATCATAAGCAATGTCAGTAGGCTGATTTATAATGCTTGAGTATATATTTATTTATTCCTTGGGTAAAAAAAAGTTAGACTTCAGTGTTGCAGTCAGTTTCTTTGTAGGATTAATTCATTTTGCTGCTCTTCTCTTTTTTGATGCATAACCACAAAGATGATATGTTAAAATGATCAAGAAGAAAATTTCAGGTTGAATAATTAGTCTATTTTTTTCTGAAACTTTGAGTACATCAGACTGGAAAAGTATATGTTTTGAGAGTTGACAAGTGCTGACTGGAATGTGTATGCAATGTTGTTCTAAGGGTAAAACTAGCATTGGTTAGATAATATTAACTAATGATTAGATAAAATCAGTTAAAATTAAACTAACATTGAAGATGCAATTACATTGCCATGGAATGGGTTCAGTTCATTAAAAAGTCTACAGACCATCCTCACACTTCCTCAGGGAGTGAAACAAATTTCTATTTGCAATAAATAATGAATCTGGGTGATAAGTCAATGGCTTTGTTACTGAAGTGACTAACAGTTTTCCTGAAAGCAAAACTGGACTTTCCATGGAACTGATGAGCATATTAAAAAAAAAAAATAATAATCCCGAATTTCCTTGGTTTTGACAGTTTAGCAATATACAAGGGAAAATTGCACTTCATTTTTGAGTTTTGAACTACGTAGAAAACTACTTGTTTTATCATTCTACTTTGTGGTGTTTGATTCTTAGGACAGACAAATTTGAGGGTTTTGTGGCTACAAACACTTGTTTAAAAAACATTAATAGAGACAGTTGTATTCTCAGAATGGATGTAAAGGATTTCATCATTTTAGTGAAGCGATTAAACTCTTGAAATTTCAATATGTTGAAACTAAGTGGTATTTGAGTGAAACAGGAAAGACTGAAAGACATATAGCTGCTTAGTGCTTAAAACAACCACTGACGTTTGTGCTATGGTTTTTTTTTGTAAAAAAAAAAAGGCAAAAACTAGCAAAGGATTTGTTAGAGAATTCAAAAGATAGAGAAGATAATCACAAAGTGGTGTTTGTATGGTTGAAAGACTGTAGTAGCTTTGCCTCAGTGTTTATGTATCTGCATGGAGAGTTGAAAAATGTATGGTATGACATCCCTGGTGTTCCACGGGGATGGAACTTTTATGGATACACTAAGACACTTTGAACTGAACATTGAAAAGAGTCCTCTAATATAAATGATTGTATAGTAATGCTGAATTATCAACAGGAAGGACTGACATGGGATGAGATCTTGACCTTCATGCACACAGTACATGATAAACTTACAGAGTTCATGTAGTCTGCAAGAATAAATGTTTACAAAGCTGTCTTAAGAAAAATGTGTCTAAACTTTTCTTTCAATGGAAATAGCTGAGAGTATTTATTAAGGAAAGAAATTGCTGTTTCTTTGCACCCTGAGACTTAATCATAGGATGACTCCTCATTACTGGATATTAAACTATGCAGAAAACTGATAACCTTGGCAATACCCTGTTATAGTGAGAAATATGAATAATGTGGAACTTAGGTTTTGTTCGACAAGCCTCATATAGTGTCAAGTGGCAGGGAAGGTGAGGTTTGAACAAAATGCTTGGAATAAAGCATAACATAAGTGGTAAAGTGCCTAAAGCTGGGCTGCCCGTTGCAGTGTAGCCTTGTTAGATGATATTTTGAGTGATGGCTTTTGCCCAGGAATAGTTGCCTTGTGGCCTCTGCACTCTGCTTCTCTGTGTTTCTCTGAAGGTAAAGGCATTTTGACATGCATGTCTGATACCAGCCTGGAATGTATTTCAGCTTGTATAGGCTTCTGATGATTTTTTGGAATGAATAATTAAGGTATCCAGCAGTTTGACTAGGCCAAGTGATGCCTTGGCAGAATGTACTGTTTGACTTTAAACTTTATCTTTCTACAGAGAAGCCTGACAAAACAATAAGACAGGAATTATCTTTCAGATCAAGAGTTTTAATAGAGGGAAGGAGGTTTGCCAGGCTTCTGCTGTTGGTAGGACAAGATCTTGCAGTAAAGGAAGTCCTGTGCAAATCTTGATAAACTTAAGAATAACTCTTCAGTGTTAAGTGCTGTGGAGAAACTAACAGCAAGCCTATCAAACTTAATTGCCAAATTCTTAAGTAATTCTGGTTTGGAGCCATCGTTCCAAACTAAATTTAACTGAATTTTAGTCTAAACTTGCCCTATTTCCATATGTTCTGAATCAGTTATTTTCTGATGGTTGTAATTGTAAATTCTAGTCGTAATCTTTCTCAAAATGGATAAGTAAACTGCTTTGATCACTGCTTTTTGTCTGACTTGATTAGAAAAGATGTAGTGTCTCTGGAATGGCAGCCTCGGTACTTCATGCCTCGGATAACAAGAAGTAAAGAACTCTTAATCAGTTTGAAAGCTGTTATTACACAGGTTTTGTCATTGAATATTGTTGTTGGAGATTTTTAAGATATTTGACAGGATAGGGGCTTTTTTTCTTTATTTTTAAAGTCAGCCTGCAGTTTGTTGAAAACCACCTTGCTATGTCTTACTGCCAGAGCCGAAAGCAGTGAATGTATTTAAACCTGGCCACAACACAGAAGAGAGTCTGGCATGGTGAGCTTTTGAGTTTGTTCCCTCATATGCCAAAATAGCTCAGATTTATTTACCTTTGGAATGTGCTGCAATGCTCATCTTTTTCTTGAAAGACATTTAGGAAAGAGTGAGCTGTCTGGGTGTGGGACCTATCTGAAGAACTTACTGTGAAAACTGTTTTTTGCTCACTGCATGTCTTTGAAACTAAACCACTTTTATTTCTTGAATATTGATGCTCTGCTGAGCTGATAAGAACTCTACTTAACAAAATGTCAATAAACCAACTTAGAAATTTTTGCTGTTGACAGAAATTTCATACAGTGTTGTCTTTAGGAAATTAAATACTTGGTTCTTGATTGGTTTTCTGGCTCTAGGTGCATTTGCTTTCTCTTGGAGTTTTCGTTGCCTTTGCTAGGGCTGCTTTTTGCAAAGATAATTACTAGCAATTTGATCACGTTTAAAAATGTGAATCTAGAGTGTGTGGTTGCATGTACTAAGTATTAAGGTTACTGTTCTGAACTTGTCTGTTCAGACTGTCTGTGGAGCAATTCAGTGCAGGTTACTTAATCTATGAAGCTTTTTTTATTAGGTTGCTATTTCAGTATTGTTCATGGAAACTTCTAGTTCTGGCATTGAGAGTCAAGCTCAGTGCTTGAAATCCAGTATGAACAGTAATTTGTTTCTTTTAAAGACTAGGGGTTTTTTATTACTAGAAGATATTGTTATCAGGTTGAGATTCGTGGTTGAGGAAATAGTCTTGTTGAAAGGGAATAATAGAAGTTGCTGTGTAGTATTGTGTTTTTGTTGTTGACTTACTGTAGATTAATCAGTCAAAAAATGTGGGTAGGACACAGCTTAGCCATAGGTAGTGCCTTGTATCAGAACAGCTGATATAACTGAAAAAATTAGGCTTTCGTTAATATACATCTACCTTTAACAGATCTTTCTTCTTTTATGTGAAGTAGAAATAGCTGCAACTTTCACAATTAAATTGAGATTTTTTTTTCATTATTTAGCTAACCTAAGCTATTACTAGAAGTTTTTTGTCTTCTATCAGGATGATAAATTATTTTTTAGAAGAAAAAATATTTTGCTCTAATTTTCCCAGGTGTTTACCAAATATATGTACTTTAGGAGACAGAATTTTGTACATGTTTTCATATAAGCTTATGTAGGGAGCAAGGAATTGCAAAATAAGACATTCTGAAAGGTAATTAGTATTTAATCAAAATTTCAGTCGTAGTAATGCCTTAATTTACTTATGAAATGGAAGCTTCTTTCCCATTCTTCTAGCTTTATAACAAGCCTCAGGGTACCTTGAGGCACTTAGTTAAGCTCATGGCTTTATCTCGGTGCAACAGTTTTTTAAGATTTGGGAATCTTGTTGATAATGCTTCAAGAAGGAATTCCTTCATCAGTGTTAGCTGACAAGGGTGGCAGACTTTGGGTAATTAAAGGCTATTGCTGATAGCCTAGAGCAGGAAGGCAGTAACTTTTCCAAGGGAATGTGGAAAATTTGGAACTCAATGTGCAATTTGAAACCTCTTTGTATTTCTTTCTCGTCTGTCATATGGACTCTTAACACTTGTGTGACTGCTATAAATACACCTCAGTTTGTCATAATCATTCATACCACTTTCTTGTATCCAAAAATGGACTGGCAAAATTGGTTGGTTCCAACATTGTGCTGCTTTAATGAAACCTGAGAAATGGACAACCCTATTTGCCTTGTTCTACCAAAGTAGTTCTGACGAGGACATGAAATAATTGGATATATTAATAAGTAAAAGGCCAATTTTATGATGTATTTTGTTAATTAAGCTCTGACCTTACGCTTGCTAATCCCTGTTATTATAGTCATATTAAAAGAAATATGCCTTGAGCAAGCTGAGACCAATACTCTTGCTCAGTTAGATACCCATGAAGGTAAGAAAGGTGATGAGTAAGTGTTCCTAGACATCAAAGTAGAAGTGTATGCATATCTTGCAAGGTAAGACATCAAAAGAAACATGGCTGTGGAAGCATTTAATGTTAATGAGCCATAGATCCCTCACAAGCTGTGCTACTTATATCCTCCATGTGCGTCCTTACTCTCCCTTATTTTTTGTCGGCATCAGCATTATAGAGCCCTCTGCAGTTATTGCAGGGGTGTTTAACTGCCCTGTGAAAAAGTATAGTTATTAAAAAAAAAAAAGTAATTTTGATCAGCTGCTAAACCAGCAACTGGCAGTGGCTGTGTGAACTTAGGCCTGCGACTGATTCCCTTGGAAAACAGGACCTGGTGTGTGTTTTGAGGTGCTCAATACATGGTTTTCATTGCATTCTGAAGTATTAGATGAGAGATCTGCTAGCAAGATAAGATTTTCACCTTATTTAGAAAGGGGAAGTTGATCCCCCTACGTAGTACGAGTGGATATAATTTGGCCACCATATGCATTCTTATTCTCCCCCAAAACTCCAAAA
>BJBW01001228.1:0-82217 GCA_004320125.1 Scolopax mira | reverse complement strand
GATTTTCAAGACCCGCCTGGATGCAGTCCTGAGTGACTTTCTCTAGCTATGGACAATCCTGCTTCATTGGGGGAGTTGGACTAGATGATCTCTACGGTCCCTTCCAGCTCTAAAAAATCAGTGAAATTCAGTGAAATCCTTACCTCTGTTCAGCCCTGCCAGTGGACCTGGGCACCATCTTCAGCTGCTCCTGCCTCCTTATTGCTGACAGCCCAGGTGTTTTCACCCCTGGAGGTCTGATGGCCAAGTCACTTCTGTGCCTGCTGCTTAACATAGTCTGGCTGAAAACAAGTTGGTAGCAAAGACCTATTTTTTAAAACTGGTTAAGCCAACGTTGCTGTCATTAAGTGAGGGAGGCTGATGCCAGTTTCTCTTCTGGCACATATTTTGCAGGGGGAAATGCCTAATAAAGGAGCTGTGCTGAGCCTCTGGGAATGGACTGCTGCTGGGGGAGCTGAGAGTGCATCCTCTGTGCCCAGCAAGAAGCACTCGGAGCAATGCAGATACATGGGTGGAAAAGCCAAGTGAGAAAGGCCTCAGATGGCCAAAGCTGCGTTTTCAGTGCATCCATGAGAAAAAGGGTAAGAAACAGTCTTCAGGAAGAACCCTCGCTGAAAAACATTTTGGAGATTTGAACGGAAAAGTCTTGTCTCCTGCTGGTCGAACACAATGGGGGAAGGGAAGTAGGGCTTTGTACATTCTCTGCAGAAAAATAGGAGTGCATCAGAGAAATATCCGATTTCTTCATCAATTACTTCTCCTAATGGAAACAGTATGTCTGTCCCCAAATTTTGGCTAACTGCTCAAATTGAAATGGGTGACAATGCCACAGGATCATCCCACAGAGCTAACTTGCCCCCGTTGCTGCAGAGAGATGCTAACTTCATGTTCAGCGCTGGAAAGGTTTGCTTGTCCACAAACAAGAAAGAAATATCTTTTTTTAACCCTTTGCCCTGTTGCTGTCCTTCTGCAGGGATCAAGCAAGTTGACTCCTCAGAGTCAGGAGGCTGCAGCTCTCCTGGTTCTCTCCTGAGCATCAGAGCAGTGACCTGGCTCTCCGCTGCTCTGAACAATATCAGATTTATCTATCTTCCTGGTGTGTGTGCAGGTGTCCCCGTGCTCCATGCCCCGTACATCACAGAATCATGGAATCACAGAGTGACAGGGGTTGGAAAGAGACCTCTGGAGATCATTTAGTCCCACCCCCATGCCAAAGGAGGGTCACACAGAGCAGGCTAGACAGGAATGCATCCAGGCAGGTTGTGAATATCTCCAGAGAAGGAGACTCCACACCTTCTCTGGACAGCCTGACCCAGGGCTTTGCCACCCTCAAAGTTAAGAAGTGTTGAGAGAGAATTTCCTGTGTTCCAGCTTGTGCCTGTTGCTGGGCACCACTGAAAAGAGTCTGGCCCCATCCTCTGGACACCTGCCCTGTAGTTACTGATGAGCACTGATGGGATCCCCTCCCAGACTTCTCTTCTCTAGGCTAAAGAGACCCTTAGCTTGTAAAAGAGGTGCCCCCAGACCCTTGGTCATCTTTGTGGCCCCCCCACAGATATACATATATACAAACAAACACACATATATGTTGTGTATGCCTGTTCCCTCCCAGTGCAGGTGTAGGTGAACACACCACCAGTTAGAATTGCTGTGATACACCTATATAGCACAGCAAACCTTCAAACAGTGCCCTTATGTAAATGTACAACCTATATCCCATCAGTGTCGCAAGCCAGACTGGTTTTTGTCAACTCTAGTGGAATTACAGGATTTGGTGGCTGGTATTTTTATTATAATGACCTCCTCTCCTTTCCCATGATAGTGTATAAATTGCTGAAATATTGACACAACATGTTTGAAAAAAAAAATAAAAAAGAAAGAGAAAAAAAAAGAAAACTCACAAACTTACAATTTAAACTCGGGGGGAGAGTGCTGTGATGAACGATTTGCTCTGCTGCCCGGTAGTAGATTTCCGAGCTGGGAAGTATTTGCAATAGCTTGTTGACAAGACACACATGTTTATTAGGAGCGAAAATGATACCGACTAGCTTAATCTCGGCTTTCTGCAGAAAGAACAAAAAAGCCCTCAAACCGACAGCAATGCAGCAGCAGAGGGCATCAGCAGCCTGCGTTTAAGGGCTGTAATGACAGGGTGGGGGGGTGTGCTAGCAGAGCTTAATAGGACAATGCTGTTTTAACTAGTGGATGGAAACCCCTAAAGCATCCCTGTAACCGTGACAAGTCAGTGTTGGTGAGGCATTTCGCGTTGCTGTGTTTTCAAAAATAAAATATAAATAGGGGAAACAATGGCCTGGCACCGGGGCACAGCGGGCAGCATCTAAGGGTGGTGATAAACCAGGCAGGTCACTTTGCTGTGACAGCCTCTCCAGCTGAAGCCGAGGGGTTCGCTCTGGATTAAACAAAGCCATGTGCTATTTACAATGTGGTTTGAGTTTGTGCTCGCAGAGGTTTGCAGTGCCCCTGTGGAACAATAGCTCACTGAACGGGACAAATGTAGAACAGCTTACGAACAATGAACAAACAGCGAGAGGGAGCTGGGTTGTTTTAATTCTCATCCAAAATCCAAGGCAATTGGTTTCTTAACAGAAAATAAAAAGCATATGAAGCTGCTGGTACATTGTCGCCAGGCGAGCAACCATTCAGCATCCTGGAAATTGAATTCAGATTTTTGGGAAGCTTCTTGAACTAGTGGATGGACAAACACTGGATGGTGCCAATCTTCCCTCGTACTGTGGCCTTCAATATTTCCTTTAAAGGATTTTGTCAGAAATGGAGGGCTCTAAAATGGCTGCAGGCCGAGACATTTAGAAGTCCGCCCCACATATCTAGCTCTGGGTAGGGAATCTGGGGAAAACAGAAACAAAGAGGACTGGTTTGTTCCTGTGCTGCGAATACTTTTTCTTGCATTTCATATCTTCTAAATTAGGATAAAGCCTGACCATTTCAGAATCCCACGTTCCCTAGTGTGGGTTGCAGAGGTCCTGCAGCCCGAGGGCAAGTTTTGTCATCACTACAGAGATGAAGAACCTAGGCTTGCATGCGAAAGACAACGAAATTCTTCTTGAAAGTGGTGACCCTTGTCCCTTTGTTGTAATAGATTTACCGTACTCTTACAGATGGGAGGCAGTTGCTTCTTTGCCTTTCCTTTTTCCTGCATTTCAGTGAGCAGAGAAAGAGCAAGATTGGGAGAATATTGACGCCAGTGTAAAAAGATACAGGTTTTAACTTCCCCCCCCCCCCCCCCCAGGGGTGCTTTTATTTCCTCTGATTGTAACTCTCCCAGAAACTGATAATTTAACTGCAAGGGTGATGCTCAGTGAGGAAAATCAAACGAAGACAAAATCACAGATGCAAGCTAAATAAATGGTGCCTGAAATGCTAACTAAATATCTTCACAGTTCAAAGGAGCTTGCAGAGGCATGTGCATTGCCTTTACATTTCCTGTCCCGGGCTGTCATTTGTCACCAGCTTCATTTCCACCCAGGCTGAGGGCTGATTTTCTCAAGGACTGTGGGTGCCAGAGGAGGAAAGTGAAGTCAGTATGATGTGGGAATCTGAGTTAGCCATGTTGCTTTGTCCATCTGCTTGTTTTCTCATGTGCACTGGCAAACACAAAACTACAACTCCAGTAACACCCCCTTCATGGGGCTAGTATAGAGCTTGGGATTATGCCAAGCACGCCTTTCAGTCCAGGCTATACCATTTCATTCCCCGGAGAACTCTTATGCCAAGTGAAACTTAATTTCACACTCTCTACAAGTGTCTTGCACAAATGCTTCCATCTAACTAGCAGAAACAGCACTCTTCCAAGCCATTAGCTGGCCATCAGCTTCATCACCACTTGAATGGACTTCTCTCACAATATTTGGGCTGCCACAGCCCACTCTTTGGCTGCTTGACTCAGCCCCAGGCTACAACTATGAGGAGAAGGTCTGAGATGCTTCACCTGTGCAAGAGCTGGTGCGTTGACACTTGGATAATGCAGGTGATTTCTGAGGTGTTTCATCAGGAAGAAATCAAGGCAGATGTATAATCAACAGCTGAGGCAGCGTGCCAAGAATTACTCCTGAATTCCAGTAGATCTTCCTTGGACACAAATTGACTTTACATCTTCAGGGCATGTGTGGACTTGATTACACTCCAGATACAAAGAGACCTTCATTTTTTGAACACATGGGAAAGATTATGTCAGGGTGAAAATGTGGGCCTCACCGAAGCCGGGAAGGAAGTAGAGCCCAGCATATTTTCCAGAGGTGTGGAGAAGTGAGAAGATTTCATACAGTTGATGTCAGTCATTACCTTTTATCTATGCTGGAAAGCAAAGCACCAGTAAAATGGATGTGCTAAGTTTAAACACTTTTCCAGAAAGCTGAATTTATCCAGAGGTTTTTTTTTTTTTTTCCTGGAATCAATGATCACTAATAACTTTTGGAGAAATTCTCCAGCTTCTATTATTGCAGCTGAGCCTTCCTTCCTTCCTTCCTTTCACCATTATCATCTCCCAGAGACTTTCTCTTTGAAGGTCTCTTGAAAGGGTTTCCCAAATGGAGATCTTCAAAAGAGAGTTAACATAGGTAGTTCTTGCTAGCTATACGTTTTTATAGCAGGTTGGTTACATGGATTTGTTTCTTCTCTGTAAATTGAGTAGAAGATGACAGGTTTTGGCCATGGAAATAAAAACAGAAGTGAAGCAAAATCACTTCCTACATTATCCAGGTGCACTTGACTGCAGGGTCTAGCAGAGGAATTCAGGCAGTGGTGTTTTATTGCCGTGCTTCTGAAGGGTGCTGCATGTTGAGGTCTGGGTGAACATCGTTTCCTCTTTCTCTAGCAAAGCAGAGGGAACAACACTCAAGTTGAGTGTGCTGCAGCCCATAGCTAGGAAAGAAATCTTCATCAGCAGCTAATTTACTTGTGGGTCCCTCTGCTAAGAAGGCCCAGAGCAAGTCCATGCAGGGGCATATTTGCATGATGACCTGTCATCCAGAAGAAAATTGGACAATACTTCTTAAACTTTGTGGGAAATAAATCTGTCTCCTGGACTTAAGCTCCAGATCAGCAACTGGAAGGTGGTAACAGTCTGGAATACAGTAGAAAAGGATAAGTTGAACAAGACTCACATCCATAAATCTGCTGATGCTGCTCTCCTCCCAGAATATCTTGGTTTTGAACTATGGATATTTTCTTTGTTTATTCCGACCTCCCTTCTTGAGAAGCAAATTGGTCTCATTTCAGAATTATCAAGACTGACACAGGGTGTGCCCTGGAATATTTTTAACAAAAAAAAAAAAAAAAAAAAAAAAAAAAAAGAACAAACAGGAAAAAAAAAAGAAGAAAAAAATAGAAAGAAAAATAAATCCAAGTACCCTTTGCATTATGCTGTCCTACTATTTTTTTCTAGAAACAATATTGTGGATACAAATGGATTAGCACATACTGTTGAAATATTGTGAATATGCTGACATCTCATTGTTTTGCTCAGGAAGTAGTTTGTCATTGTTACAAAAATGTAACATGACTGTTTCAAAGTTAATTGAGTATGTTGCAAGAATTTTTAAAATCTCAAGTAAACCCACTGGTCAATAAACAGCTGCGTCTCCTTGGATAGAAAGGACTTTCCATGTGAGAGTGGGAAAATCTCCAAATAACCAGTAGGTATTTATTCAGAGTGTGAGATTAATGGCATGGTCATGCTCAAAAGAGTCAGCAAGGCAGCCAGGGCAGTGAGAGATCAGCCTGAGCACTTTTTCAAGGGAAGAAGCTGATTTTAACACCCACCCCCCATCCTCGTTCCAGACTTCATTATCTCAGAGAGCAGTTGTGGATGGGATTCAGGAGGCCAATTTCAGCATTAAGGCAGTCACTGAATCTGAGCAAGAAGGACTTTTCAATGCGATGCCATTTCTTAAAACCCCGTGACCTTGTAAACGTGGCAGTGGGGGAGCAGTGAGCCCCCACCCTGAGAATCAGGAGGTCTCTTTCCCAGACAATGGCAGAAGTGGTCCTCACCCTGGCTTAGGACACGCCTCAGTGGAGTGTGGTGACCACTGTGTTTTTCGTAGCTCTGAGAGCAAAGCTGTGAGACCCGAAGGCAAGGAAAGACCTCTTTTGTGAACTCGCTCCAGGCTTACAGGAGACAGGTGTAAACAATTGAGTGTTGTGAAAGCTGAGGCTTCGTGGACATGCCCAGGAAGCAAATCTTTAGAGAAGTTAGACAGTTAAGGACTTGGGGTTAAATGGCAGCTCTGTGAATTCTATTGACTTTCAACAATGGCAACAGTTGCCCGAAAACTCCCGGAGGCATCTGTATCTCTGCTGGGAATCTCGCCATGTGATTTTAAGTCACTGAAAAAAGAGGTGACTTGAAGTATTGGTTGATAGATTTATCCTTTGTAATGAAATTCTCAGATGAATGCATCTCTTCTTTCAGTTTGTGAACAGCTCAGAGCAGATCCTGTTTCCGCCTGTGCGAGGGTTATCGTGAATATTTGCTGAAAAGGTTCAGTGTGTGTGTGTGGTTTGGGTCACAGAGTTGAAGATCTCTAGGTCATGCTTTCCCATGGTCTGCAGCAGGTTTCTGCAAGTGCTGCTGCACAGGCTCAGCCTGATGCCCCCCAGCCCTGCCAAGTGGCCTGGGGCACACATGTCTCTGAGAGAACCCAGTGAGTGAAGCCAGTCCCCATGAACTTCTACTCAGACTGGTCCCAACTTGGTGGGGGGAAAAATTGATGGGCAGATGTGAGTCTTGTCTCAGTACGTGTGTCTCCAGAGCTGTCTCTCTATAGCTCTGCTGGGTCTGTGAAGAGGGCAGGAGGTTTCCTACTGCATCCTGAGGTGGAGGTGAGCCCCATTTCCTCTCCCTGTTTTAGCTTGTGGGCTGTCTTCCTTTAAAAGTATGAGAAAATTCTTATCCTGTATAGTACGTTTCTGTGTTTCCAAGTCTGCTCAGGTCGAACCACAGGCATCCTTTAAAATGTGAATGGTTTTGTGAACCAGCTTAGCCCTGAAAAAAAGCTATTTCTATTACATATTAATCTTGGGGGGAGCAGCTTTAAGTAGGTTTTCCTCACTCTTTTGAAAATAAGGGGTAACTGTCTATCTGTATTCAGAGCATGTTTAAATCACCAAGGTGGGACTGTGTGTCTGCTTCTGGGAAATCCCAATGCTTAGACATCAACGTGAGTGACCAGTCCCTTCTTTTCTTCATTTTGAGGGAGCATTTGAATGTGTTCCTTCATCCCCTGACAAATGCTCTAATGGCTGGACTACTGGTTATTCAAAGTGGGTTTCTGTCATTGTCTTCTGGCAGAGACAGTCTGCTCTGCATAAAAATAAAAAATTAAATCCCATGACTAGGCATGTAAGCTTATGGCTATAACCTAGCACATTGTTTTTGTATGTTCAACAATAGACAGAAAAAAAGAAAAAAACCAAAACCAAAACAAAAGACAGCTGGGTGCTCACCTGGGATTTGAATCCAAGATATGTCTTTCCAGCACCAGCTCAGTGTGTTTCTCTCACATCCCTTTGGATTGCTCTAACGCCAGATGCTTTGAGACTTCATTTTCTGGGCTTTTTGCAGACAAAAAACACCTGTGAAAGAGTTCTCCAGCTTCATGATCCCGAAGAAAGGGAACATCTCTCTGTCCAGGGAGACTGCAGGACTTTCTTGAATATTTTTGCTGTAGACTGTGCATAAAATGGAGGCTATTTCGAGACAGGAGATTGTCATCTCTTGAGAGGATCAAATGGAGGTCATCTCCTCACTGGAGTTTTTTGAGATTCAACAGAACAGGGTGTGAAACAACCTCATTGAAGGTCTCTTTCCCACAAAATGTTGCATTAGATGGTCTTTTGAGGTCCCTTCCAACTTGAACTGTTATGTGATTCTATGATAAAATGCATCCTGAGAGGCAGGAACCTAACTCCTTGGATTTTCCTTAAATTATTCCATGCAAATAAATGGAGAACTTGGGTATCTAAATTGACCCTGCAGTTAATTTTACCATGCTAAAAAACTGGCTGCTGTAACACCTTGTAAGGTAAAGCTCTAAGGCCACCCGGATGTGCAAACTGAACTAATTCAGCTAAGTCAGTCAGAGTGTACTGATCTTAATTCAATTGCCTTTTGTGGAGTCTCTTAAATTGGTTTATAGTTGCTGTCTTTTGGAAAGCATTAAATCAGAAATAAAAGTTAAGTCAATAAACAGGCCTTTCTTGATTGGAGTAACATAGCTTTTAGGAGGAAGACTGTTAGATGCTTTTTCAGTGCCTAAGAAAACAGAACTCTTATCTCTATTTAAATAATAATTATAATCTAAAATTGTTTATTTGACCACATTTATCCCATTGTTCCCAAGCTGATGTAAACAGATCTCTACAGCTTCCCTGTATATATAGATCCTGGATCTTATGGCACTGATTCAAACGACAGAATAATGATAGCAAAAGAGGGAAAACATATGGTAAATGCTGGACATATGAATTAATGAATTCCTTTACTTCGATTAGTTGTGTATATCAGTGTGGTTATCAGCCACTCTTGTGAACAAAACCTCATTTGTGTTTAACAATAATAAAAAATAACAAGAATGTGTTCCAAAGAAATGGTTACTGAGATAACAAGTGTTGAAGATCATGGGTTTTGTCTTGTGACACAGCCTCTGTATTGCTCCCAGTCTTTTGTTCTGTGCCAGTCTGAATTAATTAGATTGAAGTTGGAGGTTCCAAGTGAAGTGAAATGATATCATTGAACTGTGATAATAATACTTAGCACATTATTCTGGGGGAGTTTCTATTCCTGCCTGGGCTGAAGCTGAAATAGGTGACAGTCGTTTCACTGACTCTGAACTCGAAAATTGTAACTGACAGTGAAATCTGTTTTCATATTCTTTTTCTATACATAATGTGTTAGAAATACTAACAAATTCCTATCCTTATGATTAATAAGTAGAAACATTCCTGTTTTGCAGAAGCTAAGGGGCTACAAAAGACATCAATGTGAGGACCATCAGACCATGGACTAAAACTGGTTGTTGGAAAAGGTGGTGGAAGAGACTTACTGAAAATCTCATCTATCTGAGTGAGCTTGGTATATTTCACCTGCTCTTTAGCTCTGCTTTAAGAATAGTTGTAATGTGAAAATAAGTTCCTCAATAAGAAATATTGTCTTTCCAATCCTTTGTGCTTTTTCACATAACTTTTTTGTAACTCTTGACATTTAAGTTAAATTGTAAGCAAAGCTGCAATGGAATCACCCAGATGAAAAGAAATACTTGAAACCAGAAGTAGGCATTTTGCTTTTCTTTGGTGTCTAGGAGTGGTGGTGAAAGTTGAAAGCAATTTATTTAATAACATGTTTAAATGCTTTCTTCTGCAGTTGAATTTCATGCTAAAATAATAAAAAAGATATTAAGTAGAGAAGAAGACAGCAATCTTTCCTTAAGTGGAGTGATGAGGTAAACCTATCTGACATCAAGAATAACTTAAATCTGCCAACTACATGCTGATACTGGCTGGCTGTGCCTATCCTTCAGCTACTCCAATAATGGAGCCATATAATTGAAGACATCTTCCATGCTTTCCATATTGCACATAGGGATGTAAGTAGGAGCAAAATGATGAATTGAAAGTGGAGGTCATTGTAGTGGTGGAATGGACCTATGGAAATCTGTGGCATTTGGGACATTGAAACTGGAGGTTGCATCATATTAATATAAAAAAATATACCACAAATGTCAGGAAGTAAGGAAAACATTTGTCCCTGCGTACAGCTCCATGGCATTGCTGAAACAGGATCATGTGCCTGAGAAGATCAGTGGTCTCACTAAGCCACAGATGGCAGCTGACATGGTTGGGGGTGTCATTGGTGGCTTTGGACATCAGTGCCACAGCCCAGTTATGTTGGACTAGACATATTTTACTTAGCCAAACAGATGAAACAGTGGTTTTTGTTTCCCTTTAGAGAGACGGAGGTTATTCAAAGGTGTGGGTTTAGGAGGTGCAGGATCATCATACAGCAAAAAGCAGATCAGAAGCCAACAGAATTGGCAAAACAGACAGATCTGTCATGTTAATCCAGCTACAGGGAGCAGGAGAGGTATGAATACTGTTCCTTCTAGGCTCCAGGATTGAAAGGCATTTACTTCTGTTAGGAGATGATTTGGCCACTAAGCAAAACCTAATAATGGCTAGCCATTGAATATTAAGAGGTTTTGTTTTCTTGTTCTTTTTCTTTTCTTGCCCCTGCTCCTTTTTTTTTTTTTCCTAATGCTTCAGGGACTATTCTATTTGAGGAGCTTGTCTAGAGACTTTTCACATGGCTGAATCCTGTGGAAAATTTATTGTCGTCAGAAAAAGGGGTGGGGGTAGGGGAAGAATAAAAAAAAAGAATCACATGATTTTTCTTCCAAGCCCTTTTCCAGATTTATTTTTCTGCTTCGTTTTTCATGGGAAAATCCCTCTATGTGGTTATACATCTATTTTAGTGTTTTTACTTGTCAGTATTTTGTTTTTGTAGCTGCTCTGAATCTTTTAGCTTAGAAACTGTTATGCTGTTTGTTGATGGAGAAAGAAATAGTATTGGGAATTACAGTGATGTAACATTTGGAGACACTGCAATTAAGTGTCTCCATTGCCAATGGCCACAGCAAAGACTGGGGTTATCAAGGCAGCAGCCTGTTGCTGGCTTTTTGTCAACTCCAACAGAGAGATGATCCCTCACCTACCATCTGGCAAGAGGTGTCCAGATCCCCCTGGGAGAGCTGGCATTAAAATGGTATTTCTGCACTGACCCGAGACCTCTGTAGCTCCTTGTTTTGCTGGTAGCTATCTGATGCAGCACCAGAAGGTGATCTAAGGAGAGGAATCAGGGACCATGCAGGAGGGTGATTGCTCCTGAGGCATCTGAGAAGTCCATGTGATGATTTAAAGGTGTTTTCTAAGACACCTTAGAAGGTCTTAGAAGTCTAAGACACCTTAGAAATCTCCCTGAAGGTGTAGCCCTGGCTGAGAAGATAACAGAGGGCAAGAACCACACATTACAGTCTGGTCTGGGCTGCAGGAAGGCTTTCTTCTCCAGCAGGGCGTTGCAGCATTGTTTTCGGTTACTACCCAAAAGACTGTGAAATCTCTGTCCTTGGAGACTGTCAAAAAGCAGGTCATCAAAGCCACTTTTGAGCTGGTCTAGTGGTGGTAACAGTCCTTGGAGCAGGAGGTTGGGCTAGAGACTCCAGAGGTCCCTTCCAGCCATGATTGCATGGAAGGACTTTAAAACAGTGTTATGCAGGAGGGGTGAGTCAGGTACTTTTTCTTCTGTCCAGAGATGCTTTATTTGCCTTTTGCCTTACATTTTGGGCTCAGGAGAAATGATATCAGGCAACCTGCAGAGGGAAACTCAGACCATGAGCTTAATTCCATGAAGAAAGGGAGGATATAAGAGACATTATTCTTACAAGGATATGTAATATGTTTAGTTTTTTCCAGCTGGGCTTCACCCACTAAGCAACCTGTTAAAATGGGCAGTTAAATTTTACTGTGGCATATTTTTAATTCTACATGAATAATTGAGATGAATACCACCACGTTTTTTTTTTTTTTTTGCCAAGAAAAAGAATAATATCAAATAGTTATGTAATTGTATTGATGTAAGAAAACCGAAAAGAACTCTTTCCATGCCCAAATTTAACAGCAAGAAACACTGGAGCTCTAAATTTCTGCAATCCATTGCAGTGGAAAAACTTACGCTGACAAAGACAACAACTAACATTTCATGAAAAGTACAAATGTATTTACTGGAGGAGATGCAAGCAAGCCTGGGCAGAAGTTAGAGAAAAATAGTGATTCACAGATTCTGTCAATACTTTTTCCTGTGTCTCAAGGTCTGGTCACATCTCTGGGGCAAGAGTGACTACATTTTATGGATTACAAATGGTTAAGGAGAAAGTGATGAGAATGTTTGGAGACTTAGGAAAATGTCTTTCTGATGGGAGGCTGAAGAGGTTGTGGGGATTTATACTAGAAGGAGATGAATAAAGAGGGAAATGGTAAAAGCTCATAACAGTAGTTTGGAGCAGGATGTTCAGAAGAGATGGCAGCTAGCATTCCCTCATTCTAATAATACAATAAAGGGGAGGCATTAAATTTTGAAGCTTCCAGATTTTAACTTAACACACAAAAAAGAAATGTTTTATCCAGTAGTGTGTCCTGCCTGTGTACTGACTAGCGCTGGATGCTCCTAAGTCCAGAAAACTTCAAATTCAGGAATTCAATTCAGAAGAATTCAAAGGTCATGTTTGTGAAAAGAATATTTGGACCCAGATGCTTCTGACAAGACAATAAAGTCTCTTGAGGTTTTAAATTAATCTCTAATATCTTATAATTAATAAGGGAGTTTTACTCAGCAAATCACCCATCCTGGCCCTGTGTAGCAGATTGTGAATCGTCTTTTTAAGCATTTGGTACTTGTCAAATCCCTTATAGCAGGAAAAGTTCTGGGCCTTTACATATTACTCTGTGCTTATGGCTTCATTTTACTCTTCGGAAAATGAGTGGGATTTTTACTTTAATGGAAAAATGGATTAATTGGATTTTAGTTCATTTAATAATGATTTTATAATGCAACAGCTTGAATATTGTCTCCTGATTTGTTTTGAAGTCTTTTATGGATTATATTCACTGAGCAGATGTGTTTATACTGCAGTCCTATCTGTTGTGCATACCCATCTACCGATTCGTACGGGAATGAGTTTATGTATGACCACAGATGATGGGTTGGCTTTATGTCTCCACCTCCCTGTTCACACCCCAACCCCTTTACATTTTAAGTGGTGTAATTGGCTTACTGAAGTGTGGGCTGAGTTCCATAAACCGTTAGTAGTTATTACAACATAAGGGTTGGTTGGCTGCGTGTGAGTTATATGGATGCTTTTCTCTTATACCAAAAGTTTCTTTGCTTCATCTGTGATCAAAAGAAGAAAAAATACTACAGTAATACAGTTGATTGGCAGTGAAAACCTATTGCCCGTTGTACAATGTGGTGATATGTGATTAAGTCAAAGCCTATCTAGTGATGATTAATGATATATCAGCATTCACCCAACATGCAGCCCTCCAAGGCACACAAAAATGTGGTTTCTGTCACAGAAAATAGCTAATAATTTCAAGCTCTGATTACCCTGATCCATGTTTCCAGTTTGGCCACAGTGAAGCAGTGATGTTCTTAGCAGTGGCATTTGGCTGTATAAGAGAAGGAATGGTTTGGGACTGGAGCCACACTGGAGCCCTCTTCTCCCTCCTTCCCTTTCCCTTTGCAGATTCACAAAAACCTGCTCAATATTAGACTGCTTTGCAGACTGAAATTTCCACAGCCAGCACTGCCGAGAGGGATAGGCACTGGGGAGCAGAGCTGGGGCTGACAGTTTTATAATCTAGTTGTGTTGAAACCTATCATTGTCAGTTCTGTTATTCAGAAGAAAATCCTCAGCTTGACTCAGAAGATGAAGATTTATTGTGTAAAAAAGATGAAATGTCAGTGTCTGAGAAGAAAATATGTGTAAGTAACACAGCAGGCCCACTGTCTGTCCCTCTATAAGCGACTTATCACCAGGGTATGTCTTCAGCTTAGCTCCACATGAAAGCAACATTTTGGTGGGCTGCACAGATAGGCAGTTGCCCCACTTTTCAGAAATAGAAAGAAACTGTAAAGGTTCTAGGGCCATTTCTGGAAATTTTTGATCATGTAACCAGTACTTTGGCATCCAAAGGGGAATTGGTGGGACAGTGCACAGGAATAATGGTTTGCCACGGTGTGCTGTGGACCAGCCTTGCAGTGTGACATCAGTTTGCCCTCCAGAAGCCTTCAAGCAGAGTTTCTTCATGCAATATCTCATCCGTGGTGCATGCAGCAGGTAAAGCTCCCTGACAGAGAACAGGGGATGGAAACTTCTGAAGCAGATTCAGATTTGGGGCTGTATTTTCATCTCAGATTTTCACACCCATCACGCTTTCCCTGACTTCTGCAAATGCACCAACATGAGAAGAGGAGGACTCGGCCTCTGTTTCACTAGTGGTGAACAGTTGTTCAACAGGTTTTGGCTTCTGCAAGGGAAAGGGGAAGAAAATCTCTTTTCTAAACCCATTTGCCTTTTGTATGAGTATGCTATCAGTATCTATCTGTCTATCTATTCATTTGCCTGTCTATCTGCATGCCTATGTAGCTTAGAGACTGACACTCACTTGTCACTGCTGGATGGTTGGGCATTATGACTGTTGCATCCCAGTAATGAAGGTACTGGCAGTTTTATTAAAAAATATTATATGAGAGCTCTGAAATCTGTTAGTCCCTGATCCCCGAAGAGTTTCTTGAACACACCGTGTATCTGGAATGTCAAAATGGTCCTTGGAGATATGCACACTAATAAACCAGGCAGGACGGTCATATCATGTTTATGATTATACATATTCCCTCATGAAATAAAACTGTGCAATTGTGATTGGAGGCAGAGAGTTATCAGCTGGAAACAGCTGTGCTGCTGAAACACCCGGTGGCAGGCTATATAAATATTAACAAAGATACCCCGAACTCAACTGTGTCTGTATTTATATATGGTTTTTTGCCAGCTGAGGCAGCTGTCAAGAGGGTTGACTTTGGGGAAATGGGTGTGAGTTCAGGATTGCAGAGTTTGAAGACTTCCTATTAATTTTGCTTGTCCATAAGCATTTAAAAATGTGTACTGAAAGGATCCACCAGACGCACAAAGCTGTGTACTGCAGAAAGCCACTTCAAGTGCCACAAGTTAATTTTCAAAGCAATCTTCCAAAAAGGAAGAACCATCTACTTTAGGGCAGGCTGATCCTGAGCAGGTTTTCTTGTAAGGAAACTCCTCACTTGCAGCACCTCAAAGACTTGGTGTCTTTGAAAACAGAACAGTGTTCTGTGTCACAGAAACACACTTTTCTTCACTACAACCAGCCCAGGGATTTGCTCACACTGGTACAAATGAGGAGCACACACCCCGATTTCGGTAGAGCTGTGCTAGACAAAAGTGGCACATGAGAGGAGGACCCAAGCTCCTGGTTTCCAACAGCCATGGGAAGGGTCTGCAGCCCCCACCCCAAGCAGTGCCTGCACCTGCCCATGCTCCAGCTCAGTGTGACGCACTGGTAGCAAGGCATGGAGTGTCCCCAGCTGGTCTAGGGGTGGATCTAGGGGCAGGACTGTGAGTAGAAACAACTTCCCTCTATCCTCAGCAATTTAGGAGGTGCTACCTCAAAGCACAGGATGGAAACACGGCATCCCTGGCTCTAGTTCACATGCACTTACCTATGCTCCCTCAAAGGGAGGGCATGGGAAGAAGCAGGAGGAAAATTCTCGTATTGATTGTAAAGACAGTTTTGGTTAAAGATTTAGCCTCATTAAAACATGCTCCATGCAAAGACTAATTGCACCCGCAATGTGCTATGATTTCACAAGTGCCCTCCTGCCCCTTTTTTTGTTCTTTGTGAAGCAGGGATTTACGTTCTTCCCAGCTCTGCTTCTTTCCCTACTGTCATAAAATCTCTATCCCTACTACAGGTACCCAGGGGACGGTCGTTCTGCGTCACAAAAGACTTCAGTGTTTCAGCATTTCCTTTTACTGTGAGTCAGCCAAACACACTGAAGAGTTTTTGTACAGGTCTATGCTAGAAAAAATAGTATTTTGGATGGTATAAAGCAATTTGTTTTGCCTAGCTGATTTTCTTTCAGCTGATTGCACTCTGATAATTTTGAAGAGGGATGGTTTAGTGTGGCCAGAGATTTTTTGTGTGTGTTCTTCCACTCCAGGTGCCCCTGTCCCAGCCTGGGTTTATTGGGAATTCAAAACCGGCTTCTGCTGAGGTTCCCTCCACAACGCTGCATGCTCCGGGAGAACAAAAGCCCACAATGAATTCCAGTGATGTGTGTGGGGATAATTATACCCCTGTCTTATTTGAAAAAAACCAACAAACCAACCAAAAAAAAAAAAAAAAAAACCCAACAGAAAAAAAGAGGAAAAAAAAAGAGGAAAAAAAAAGAAAAAAAGGAGCCCAACTGCCTTCTTTTTTCCCTCTCACGCCAGACAGCTTTTGCTGACAGGTTGGTTAGCTGTGGGAGTGGTGATGGGTGAAGTGCACACCTGAGTATTGTTCCTGAGTGTCATCAGGCTGGATGCTGACAGACTGCATGAACCGCAGCATTACATACCTCAGATTTAATCTAAATACTCTTCTGATATGCATTTACTTTCCATGCTGTTCTCCACTAAGATGTCCCGCTGTGGGTACTGTATAGTGAGCTGAATGTTGTTTTATTGTTAAAAATAATACCTACCTTACAGCTTCTGATTTCTGTTAGGTTCTGTAGGATCTTAAATGTTTGAAAAAAGCCATCAAAAGACATCAGTTGCTAAGCTTCTACAGAAATCAATACAGTAATACAAAATGAGATACTCAAATACCTCTTGAGGATTTATAATAATAGCAACAACAACAATAAATAATTATATTTCTATTTATTTTTATTATTGTGTTTGAAATTATTTGGTAAATGCTCTTCTTCTTTTCTGCATTGTTTGTGGGATACCAGCTTGTGCCTGATTTGCCCTTCCCATTGGAGGGGTCTGGGAGCCTTCTGTGTTAAAATGCAGACCTAAGTGTTATACGTAGCCTGGTTATTGGGCTTGGTTTCTTTTTTTCCCTTGCTTTTAAAAAACCCAACAAATCAGGTTTTGCTTCTCCACGTGGATTTATCCTGCAGTTAGATGGAAGAATCAGACCCCAAAGCAATTCTTTGAATTCTGCTAGAATTCTGCTAGAATTCTTTTCTCATAGGAAAACATAAAGTTGTCATCCAGCAAAAGCCTAGGAGAACATTTAACCTTCACTACCCACAAAGGCTTCAAACACGCTGAAATGTTTTGCATATTTAAAAGAGGATAACTGTGATTCAGTAGAGTAATTGTGATGTGGGAATTAACACCATATGGAAGGACAATGTGAATGACTGTGTTTATATGGAGAAGTGATAACAGAACAAGCATCCCAGGTGCATACTCCTGGCTCTGTTCAAAACAGTGCCTATTTCAGGGTTACACCTGCGTTATTGAAATGATTTGGTAAAGTTTATTGAATGGAAGACAAAGACAAGAAAATCAGACAAATGCCTCTGACAAAGAAAGGAAGGTGTGCTGAGGGAAATTTAAGCAGCACATATTAGGCAGCGTGGGTGAGAGACCTGGCAGTGTTTCAAGTGTTTGCAAGATGTGTTTGTTTTCTCAAATCTCCAATTTACTCTAATAGGCATATTATGTTCAGGCATGAACAACTAAATCCCATGTGAAATGAATGAAAATGTTCAAAATACATAGTACAGTGAGCCTCTATACATTTAAGCATATGAGGACTTGGTTTATGTCTGTTTAAGCTTGCAGTAAAGTCAAGGTTTACACAGAGTAGGTTTTTTTTTTTTTTCTGTTTAAGCACAGATGTTTAACGTCTCAAGTTTAGCTATCTTAAAAGAAAAGCAAGAACCTCATCTACTTACCTGAATTCCTTGTTTGCCAGTGGAGACAGAAGAAAGTCACTCCTTGGAAGACAGGTAAAAGGAATTGCTTTTGAGGCATTAGCCCACCTTTTTCCATTGACTAATGAGGCAGTTCAGTTTAGCAAACACACTGGCTTCTATAAAGCTTTAATGGCATAAGGGGAATACTGCCTGGAATATCAATTTTGGCTTTGATTCAACTTCTTTCTCACCTTTCTTCACTTGCCTTTGTATTTGTTGACCAGGTAACTTCAGTCCATTACAGCTGTGAGATCTTGTCCATGTTGTTTGCTCAAAGCATAGTTTGTTCATGCAACAAAAATGCCAGTAATTACAAAAGTGTTGCAAGAACTTATGCCAAGGAGGAGCTGTAAGTTGAACATGTGAAGATTGCGGACAGTAGAATTACTACACAATAGCTAGAGGTGCTGGTGCATCATTCCATGTCATTCTGAGATTGATTTTGCCCTGGGTTTTTGCAAAAATAAAAATCAATAATGGAAGTGATATCAGAAATATAATTTCATGCAAATATAAAGGTAGTCACAGAGAACATGCTAATTATTGGGCATATATGCTAGTTGCTATGTAGCATATATGCTAGAAAATGCTAGTTCTTGTGGAGGACTGCAGGAGCACGAGGAAAGGAAGGGTGAGGCAGGGTTCATGTATTTTGCTGTTTAAGTCTAGTATTGATATTGCTGGGGCTAAGGGGATAGTGTATGTTTGTGGCAACACGCTGAGCTTGTCCATGATGGTACCTGACCACCAGTACTTCAAAGTTTCTGCCATGATTAGGATTTTAAAGTTGTATCTTTATAACAACAAAACAAAGTTTTGGGGGTTGTTAATGCTTAGAATCTCCCTGAAAACCAAATCTCGGCTGCCTGATAAAGGATGCAGACCATGCCAAATAGCACAGTAGTACCAGGAAGCAGTTTCTGCTTCCTTAGATGTATTTACTAGTTTTTAGCTAATTCCACTTTCCAATACCATAATATTTTTTTTTTCTCTCTGATGATATCACCTCCGTGATAATTGCTTCTCTCCCTACCTGATCATTGAGTTGGCATATATGCCATCAATTTTTACCATCTGGTCCACAGTCAAAAGCCCTTGCCTGCTACTGTTCAGTAATTGCCTTTTCATGAGCCTACCTTGACAGTAACTAATGGGAATGTTTTTAGTGTGAATTCAAACAACTGTTCTGGCTTTACTAGTCCTAAGCTTCAGCTTTTGCCTAATTGTGGAAAAGAGGGTAGGCACTTCTGGGTCTGTCTAGACATAGCTCTGTTAAGTGCATGTCTGATCATATGAGTTACTCACTCTGGTAATATTAATAAATGGGACCAAGCCAAATAAAAGACAGTTCCATTAAATTCTCTGAGCTCATAGGGTGGTTATAAAGTCAACATGCTGTGCTATGTTAACATCTGACCAGTGAAATACTTGTTTCCTGATCCCAGCTTTGGCTTTCAGCCACCAAAAACACAAGACAGATGTTATGCTTTAGTAGGGTCAGGGTTATCAAAGAGATGTGATTAATAGTCGGTTACTTTGCTTTTTTGACAGTTTTGTTCTGTTGATTACAAAGGAATCCTATCTGTGATTTTTCATTGATTTGGTGAACTATATGATAGATGAGAAGAAAGGAAGGACCCTCTGAATATGAGCTCTTCCTGGAAAAACACAGGCATGGGTGCAGTTTGGACTGCTGTTTTACTTTGGGCTTGTTTGATGTGGATGCTACTGATACTGGTATCTCAGAGGGCAATGGGGCTAATGCCTCCTTGCAGAGGTAACAGCTGTAAATGCAAACAAGGTGTTCTTAGCTATTTAATGATTTCCCATCAGGCAAAAATGTTGGAGAATCGGAAACACTGACTCTAAAAGTGCATCAAAGTAATTTGTTAGTCTTTGAAGTAGGAAGTTATTTATAATGGAGAGTGTTCTCTGATGGAGTGATAGTCTTGCAGCGTGCATGAATAAGCTGAGTCAGAAAGAGGTTTGTAAAATGATATCAGAGTGTTATAAATTGAATTTGTGAGCACTTTATTCCCTGAGACATGGGCGTTTTACTTTGATTCTTGTTTAATTTTTCTTCTTTTCCAAGCACTGCCTCCCAAGCGGCAATGCAGGCAATACTGATTTCCATGATTTGACAATGACATGAGAAAAATAAAATCCTAAACAGGGTAATGCTCTCAATCCCAAGGCATTGATAAACAGAGATGTTAACCCTCCAGGCAGAATGTGGGTGAGTCAATTGAAAACAGATACTTAAACCTCTGTGCATATGACTTTGATAGTATATATCATTAATGGGCTGTCACTGTAGGAGGCTCTTCTAAAACTTTCCCAATAACTGGATGAGGTAGAATTTGACACTGCTGCACCAAGTCCTGCTTTCTGCAGAAAACTGCTGATTCTCTTTTGGTAGCTATCATATGCCAGAAGGGTATTTTTTTTTAACTTTTCCTCACCTTTACTGCTCCCCCCTTTAGTTTTAATATCAGAAAATGTTTTGATAATTATTATGTTATGGCAGCTGCTCAGAAGGGGTGTTGATAGGGCTTCTGAGACACCTTGCCTCAACCACCTTGACTATCATGAGTGGTTGGATGGTTGGTGCAATAACAGGGAACAAGAAACACAATACCCTGCGCTGGGCATTACTAGCCCTTTCCATATTTATCTCCTGCCTGCCCTGTGGTGCTGTGGTATGTGCAGTGATCCCGAAGCTCAGGTTTCTCTTTCAAATTTATTCTGGCCTCCCAGAATGCTTTTGTTACCTATACTTTTTAGCAACACCATGTTATATGCAACAAGGTACTTGCTTGACCTAGGAAATACTGTGGTAGGAATATTTTGTTTGCAATAATTGTTTGCAAATGATACATGTTGATTGTTGTCTTCCTGTCTTGGTATTTTAAAAAAATGAATTCAGTGTTGTTTGTGTACCTAATTAATTTTGGCTGCTTAGTAAATTTCAGCTTAGCGTTTGATCATGTTTTCTGTCACTTCCTGTGTTTGTTTGCTTTTATTTTTGTTGAAGAATATTATAAAAGGGAAGAACCTTTTCTTCTAAGTGAAAATATGCCTTCCTAAGTAATTGCCTGAATTGCAATATGTTTGTTATTGTTTCTAATTGCTGATTTTCTTGATGCAGGTCAGCACCTTTCGGTTCAAATGTCCCAAGAATGAGTCACACGAACAACAGAAGATAACTTTATTGTAATACTGCTTGGAAAGAATAGTCGACATAATTATTGTAATACTGCTTGGAAAGAATATTCAACATAATTACTCTGCCCTATTGCTCTTTTCCCTAGTTTAAATAAGATAAAATCCTATTTTGTCACAGGAAAGATGAGTAACAGGTTCATTTGGATGTCAAGAGGCCAGTTTATAAGCCTCCTGATATGAACCTTGAACTGCCGCTAATCTGCTGATCCATCTAGTTCTACAAGTGGCATTCAATAAAATTTTATTTCAAGAGATAGCTTTATTCCCTGTGAATGAATCCTTAATAGGTTTTTTTAATGTAAAAGAAAGTAAAAAATAAGAGAGTCCTTTCATATAACAATGGGAAATATGGTAAAGAAAAGGATAAAAAAAGAGAAAGCTAAAAGGTAAATGTAGAATATAAAATGTAAATGGTAAAAAAAAATTGATGAGCTTCAAGAAATTTTAGCTTATATTGCTTAAAGGAAACACTCTCTTGTGGATATAAGATTAGATATTTATAAAAAAACAATGAAAGGAACCACCAGATGTCTGAGGAAAAAAAGTTACATGTATTAGTAGGAAAGTGTAATAAGGAGACAGAGCATTTATTCTGTTAACAAATATGTTCAAAATGGGTTACAGAGAAAACAGACTGGAGAAAGCTGGGCAGGGAAATGGTGATTTGTAGTGCCATCAATAGATTTCAGCTTGGTTTGACCAAAGATGGAAATAAAATTTTATGGGATTAAGTATTATTGAGAGAATGGAGTTCAAATAAGGCGATATCCCTGCATCTTAAACTTGCCTCTGGAGCAACACTGAAATTGCTTCCTGCATGTCATGCAGAATAATTTTTTAAAGAAATTGTAGAAGCTGTTGAAGGACAAGTCTGTGAGATGAAGCCTGTCTGCAAAGGAGAAGGTTGAAGAAGACAGTGAGGTGGTCAAAGGTACAAGTGCATCAAGAAAAGCACAGCAGAAGACTTGGCTGTGCAATCTGTGTCCCCTCCCTGGCGGAATACCTGTGTTCACATCTGCATACAGGTAAGAGCTCTGTCACTGGTCAGGTTTTGCACTTGAACTGCAGAGCAGAGTGATGGGGTCTGGAAGACCAGATAGTGTTTGGGACCATAAACACATCATTATCAGAGCAATGAGAAGGCACAGCTCCCTTCAAGGGAGCTTAACCACAGGTAGCTTTCTGCAGCTCATACAGTGGGACTGTGGAGGCAGAATTTAGCATCTGTGGAGAGGGATTGTGTGTGCCTGTCGTCACCACTATGATTTTATGTAGGTCCAGCAACCTGAAGCCCTAGCCAAAAGGGAATCAATATTTCTTTTGGTGGAGTAAAGGGAAAGAGCAACCTCATGGAATGGAGGGGACAATCTTACCTGGTATCTTTAGATTTAATTTTAGCTTTGCAACACTTTGAAGCACATAAGTTGAAACAAAAGATTAATTCAAAGTGCAGGAATATTGTCCCAATGCTTTCAAGGTGAGTGGTCACCCTGATCAAATCACGTTTGGAATTGTGAGTTGAGATGAGAAGGGGATGGATCCTGACAGAAGTGTATGTCAGTGGGCAAGGGACGCCTCTGGGGTTCTGCCTGTTGTCATCCTCCCTCTGATGATGGGGCAATGTGCTGGCAGCTTGGAGGTAACATACAGAATAAAGCTGTCTAGAGAAACTTTGAAACTGAGGAGTGAACAAGTTGCTAGAAGGCGTTATCTCATTAGTCTCCACAGGGGCAGGAGGCCAATGAGGTCTAGGGCTATTACGAGTATCCTCTGGGGCATGGGAGTCTTGCTTGAGAGTTGTTGCTGGTTTATGTGTTGCTGACTTTCGCAACGTATTCTTTTGCCTTCCTTTCTCACTCAATTAAGTTCTCTTACATTCGGATTTTGGGGATGGGGAAAGTTGGCTTTATACTGGTGTTTATGTAATGGTTTTAGTTTTGTTTGGCCAGGTCCTACACAAGGACATTGACTTCTTACCTGCTCTTTATGAAGATGTAAATAATAACTCTCAAATCTGGCCTTCTTTTTATTGACAAAAGCACCCAGAAAAAGAGTCATACTTGGATCCTACTTTTTCAGATGTAAGGTACAAGTAATTGTGTGTATATAACTCCCTAACCAAGTCAAAACAGGTCAGTTCTTTGTGGAGATACAAATCTGTGTTCTTCAGGTCTGGATTTTGGCTCCTACTCAAGGCTACATGCAATCATTTCCCTGGTCTTAGGCTCCCCATTTTCTTGGCCTTTGAAACTGTGAGATTCTACCCTACCGTGAGAACCTCATGTAGGTATGGTGTTGTCCCTTCATATCTGACTACCATAACAATTAAAATACCTATATAATATACCCTGAAGTTTTTTGACCTCATTTGTAAGGGCAGCTCAGTATAAGCAGGCAGGGGTAACATAATCCCCCTGCAATCTGAAGAGGACTTTTTAGCTCGGTCTTTGAAGTAAGAAATGAGAGAGACATCTGAAATCACTGATTTCACAGGGAAAAAGCAGGGGGCAGGAGGAATTTCTCCCCTTTTTTCTGTGGACTGCTTGGTGGATATCTCAGGTGGAAAAGTTTGCTCTCTGCTCATGCACTATGGCACTCACTGCTGGGAGCTGCAGAGCTTGAAAAACATTTAAACTGAAAAACTGCAGTGGATGCAGTTTCAAGTTTGGATGTCCCCAAAGGATGAGTTTCCAGAAACAATAAGGATTCACTAATGGACGGAGGGTTCTGTTCATGCTTCCCTAAGCACCTGCTATTGACACTGCTGGCATGGGACCAGGACTGGACTTCCTCTTATGTGGCAGCTCCTGTGCCCTGTGTCTCATGCCCTGATGACCACGACAACTGTGTCCCTGTTGCTGCTGCAGGAATTTGCTTTCAGCCTTCTCATCTCCTCACCCTCACACCTCCAGCACCTCTTCATCACTGCTGATGTCTGCTATTTTCTTCTTCCCTTGATGTGGGGAGTATGGGATCATCTGGTGTTTGGATATTGGAAGGGGCTAATCAGGTCTGCCAGTGAGAAACGTTTTAAAGTAAGTTGACAAGAAATTAGGAGAGAAGTGGCTAAATCAAACTCAGCATTGAATATCAAGTGGAATGTAACAAAAAAGTAAAAGAGTATTCAGCCCACTAACTTACTCAAGGGATAGAGTCATCTGCACGCTTTTCAATTTGTCTGGCAAATGGTGAATAGCTTATGTTACAAGACCAATTATCTGCTGTGTGGACAACAGGGTATTACCACTGCCAGCCTGAGCTTTGTGATTTCTTGAGGAGCACTGAACCTACGCGCTTTCCCTCTTCTCATTATTCTTTTCTAGTGCTGGTTTTACATTTGGTGGTTATTCTTTGGGAAAGATAACAAACAACATATATACTGAAATCATTAGATATGTTTCTCTCTAACAAGAAGTGACAGAGTTTCATTTAGGTTGTTTACACCTAGCTAGAGGTTCTAGGACACTCTCCAAAGAGCGCTGCAATGGGAAAATTATGATGTCATTGTAGATGTCTTGCTTATTTCCTCAGAATAAATGAACATCATCATGAAACTCCAGGAGGAAAACTTGTCTGTGTTGGAGTTATGAGCTATTAAAGCAGCTGAGACTAAGGTTTGCATTTAAGTCAGGGGTTATTTGGAGGTCACCATCATACACTTTTATTTGGAGTCCTAAATACGGGTTTAAGTGCCTCACTTAAATAATTTTGTCCATAATGAGGTTGGTTTGGCTTCTCCTCTCTGAAATACTGTAGAAAAAATGCATTACTGAATCACTGCATTTTTTTTTTAAATTCTAAAGCTACAAAAAATATAATTTCTTTCATAATTCTTCAGGTGCCTGTTGTATAGTGTGCGTTAAATGAAAACTGTAACACGAAATCACAAAGATTAGCAGTGTGCTGAAACTAGCTGTCTCTTCTTTCAAAGAGCTATCTGTCAGTTCTTCCTTAAGATAATTTACCCTTCTAGGTTCAGCAATTGTACATTCTTTGCAGCACAGGGGAGAAGGTCTGTATCAAAAGGAAGATAATTTCCAACACGCTCTTCATAATTATTGTAATAATGGTCTATTGCTGCAAATTTCGGGCTCTACAGCTAAGAGTATGATGAGTTTACGTGCACTGATTCTTTACAGCAGGGAGTCAAACAATGGAAAAGATGTAGCAGGAGCATGGGATTTGCAATGAAGTACAGGATCATGGCTGTGGACCCATGTATGTTGCTTTTGGCAGCATCATCGATGGTTCAAAACCAAGGTCTAGCTCAGGAGCTGCACAATGATATGTCCTAGGGAAATATTTCTATCCTGTGCAATTTGTAGGATGTAAATTATTTGATTTCCTACTGACTAAATGAATATCAGAAATTTTCTAATACCTTAAAAATGTATATATATGCTCAATGTATTGTGTAGCTCTGCCACCCTGTACAAACAAACAGACTTTTTCAAATTTCAATCAGTTGCACTGTATTTTCTTCAAGTATCATCTTCTGTCTTTTAGTAGCTTGAGAAGTTGTGCTGCGTCATTCATCTTGTTTAATATTGGGAGTATCCGCTGTTCCTTGTTTGTGACCTTTCCAAATGAGTACGTCAACCTTTAGCCTTCAGTACCTATGTTAATTTTATCATGACCCTAACTGTAAAGACCTGTTTGAGGAAAATTCTATTTACTTTTTTTGAAAAGATTGTATCTATGGTTGTTCTGTAGATTTTATTTCTCATATTATGTACATTTCCTGATGCAGTCTTCAGGGATCATTTATCTTTCCTCACAGTAAAAAGCGTTATTTGTGTTTATGTTGATATTCACTGTTTCATTTTCTTAACTCGAAACATTAACACCCCCTTTGCATTTCTGTCTGCTCTGTCCCATTTGTTTTGATGAAGGACCATGGCTCCTAGCAGCGTACCATCTGCAGAAGGGTGGTGATTGCACCTTTCTTTTGCCAGCAAGGAACATTATTCTTCCTGGTGCTTTTGTTTTCTTCATCACTTTTTGGCCTGAGATTTTTTTCTTTCACAACTTCCATCTGGTTTCTTTCTGATCTGAAGAGTCACTGAAGATGTACTGTATTTTATGTGATAGTATCATTGATCAAGAGTCTTTCTCATTTTATGGCTGGACTAAATCTTCACATTAAATTTTTACACATCAAGTAATGCTATTTCTGAAGAAAGGATCATCTTGTGAATACGTGTGATTTCAACCATTTTCTTTTCTCTGGTGATTAAAGAGAAATCAGGCAAAATCTTAGTGCTTTATTCTGCTTTTTCTTCATGTTAATATAATGAAAGCCAAAGTTTTAATTTTCTTTTTGACAATACATGCAATTATGATACCTGTTTCAGCTCTGAGGTGTTGCAAGCTACAGACTTTGTTTTCCAATAGTGAAGTACAACTTCTTTCAATTGTTTCAATTGTTTCAACTTGTTTCAATTGAGTTGGCAATGCAGAAGGAATAGAATTTCAGTGAATGCAGGGTTTTTGACTTCTTGGTCAAAAGCAATTTGTGCCACGTTGTCCAGCCTTCTAGGTGGATGTTACACACTGTTTAGGTAAATGTTGGATGCTTTCTCTGTGTCTGTATGAGGAAAAGCCATAAAACTTCAGTCTGGAGAGATAAATCTGGAAACATTCATAAGCGTTAAATTTACCTTGAAAAAAAAGCAAAAACGGGGAGAAAAAAGCCTACAAGATGATAGATTATGTTTGTACATCTCTCTCAGTATTTTTTTCCAGCATTATTAGCATGTAGACTTTGATTGCAACTCTTCTTATTATTTCACTTGGTTGGAATCCAATTTACAGTGAGTCAATTGCTCCCTGCCAAGGTTAACAATTCCTAGGATAGAGAACGGACTTGCAGACTCTGCTTCTCGCATGGCTTTTTCACTTTTTAAAAAGGGTATTGTTCTTGTTGTTCTTTTTTCTAATCCTAAACCATAACTCACACAATTTCCAGCTACCTTGCTTTTCTTTTTCCCCCATTGTTTCATGCAACCTTGATTTTATTTTTAATACAAAATACCTATGAGAAATTTAGTTTAGATTTGTTTTAGAAAATGCATATGGGTGTTCAAATGTAGGAGAATAAGTATGAAAGAGATGTTGTGTGATTAATTCTCTGTCTGGGTTTTTTCCCTTTTTTTTTTTTTCCCATTTATATATTTCCCATCAAAATGACCATTGCAAGTACAATTCAGAATGACTTCAACTGTTGTCATTTTTTTTTTTACTGAAAAACTTTAGGGAAGAGCTCCCCCTCCAACCTCATGGCACCTCTCCTCCCTTGAAAACCCAACTTGGGACTCGCAGACTTAGGGTTATCTGTTTTTAAACAGAAAGCTCATTTCAAGCCTTTAGTTCGTAGCAAAGAGTGAAGGTACATACCTGGGAGACCTCAAACCTGTTTCCAGGGATAGGGCAATAGCTAATAGTATCCAAACCTGATAGCTTAGTGCCTTGAAAAGACTGATCAAGCTGTTAGAGAAAACTAATAGTTGTTACTGTGATAAAGCCCATTTCATTGTTCCTGACTTGGGTGCACATGTTCAAAGGGAAGACACATGTGTGTTACCAGAGAGATGTCTTACGCAGAAATTACCTCTGCTCTGGCATTGAAGTCTTAATGTCAGTTCAGCAGTTAAATAGGAGGTGACTATTTAGACAACCTAACTCTGATAAAAAAAGAAACCACCCCAAAACCCCACATTACTACAATATATCAACCCGTCTTTTGAATACCTCCAGGGATGGTCCTTCAACCACTTCCCTGGACAACCCATTCCAATGCTTAATATCCCTTTCAGTGTAAAAATTTTTCCTGATCTGCAATCTGAACCTTCACTGGTGCAACTTGAAGACATTTCTTCTTGTCCTATCTCCTGTGACTTGGGAGCAGAGACTGACCTCCACCTTACACCCTCCTTTCAGGGAGTTGTAGAGAGTGATAAGGTTTCCTCTCAGCCTCCTTTTCTGCAGGCTGAGCAGCCCCAGCTCCCTCAGCCTTTCCTTGTAGAAAGGAACTGAAGGGAAGATGGGGGTATTTTTTTTTTAGCAGGTTTACAATCCCATATTACCTTCTGGTTCCTCTGCTGTCTCAGTGGTAACTCCCCATTTCCTGATTGCATAATTCTTTCCCCTTAGCTGCTTATTGCAGTTACCATGAAGTGTTTTATTACAGAGGAGACTGTTTGATAACTACAACAGTGAAAATGGTAGATCTAGAATTCAAATGCATCTGCTGTTAGGCACTGTTAGGTGCCATGTGGTTTCTAAATTTCTATGATCCCTACTGTACCCTTTGTTATAATAAGATGGGGATTGTGGTTGCGCTGTGAAATGTTGGAAGGTTTAGTAGCTAATGGGTATGGTGAGAGAAATTGCAGGCATGTTCTATTTTCCGACATCTTGACAGTTTTATTACTGAGCAGTTACCATAAACTACTTTTTTCTTGTCATTCTTAAAATGGATTCTCTCTTACTTTGCGTCTCTGTGGCACTCAATGTAATGTTTTCAGTTCCTCTACCGTGTCACACAGCTAGGGAGTGGAAACTTGGGGAATCCTCAACTTAGGGAAGATGGGCTCTGACTGAGGGTTTCTCTTCAGTGAAATTGGGTTTGCAGGAAGCATCTTGCAGGATGCAAGAGTACTGAAGTAGGACTGCCGGCTTCTTTGGTTGTATGATGTGGGCAGTGCACTCCAAGAAGACCTTTGTCCACATGGAGCCTTGGGTCCATCTGACTTCTCTGTCAGTCTCTGCTGAGGCTCCCCAGCCCTGCTGTCCCAGCATCCTTGGCCCAGCTCCGAGGCAATGCGTCTTCCACACATCTTTGTAACTCAGTTTTATGTTTCCTAGGTTTTGATGTCTTTCAGTGTTGACCTTGCATTGCTTTCATACTCCACATGTGGAAGGCAGGCAGAAAAGGAGTTTGGCCATAAGGACACATGAAAGCTGCACATCTTAGATATTTTGTGGAGCTGATGCAGCACTTCTCTGATGGTGGATAATAGAGGCGGTGAAATTCTTCGGGTCCTTGCTTCTCCCTCACCTACCTCCTTGCCACTAATGAATGCTTACGTCACTGTTCATGGTTTTGCTCTTTCTTTTTCTCCTTGGGATTATGTGTTTGTGGTTTAAATAATGCGGTCTTATTTTATTGTTTAGTGTTGCAAATCCTGTTCTAAGGCAGTCTAAGTATGCAATGTGGTCTGTGACTGTTAGAGTCCGTACTCATTATCAGGCAAAACTGTAGGGCACCTGGCAGACCTCTGTAATATGAAGAAGAAAATTTGTGTTTTCATCTTCTAGGAGTGTGGCAGTTACACAAAATATCCAAGACGTGTTTGCAGACACTGGTTTTTTCCTGTGGGGAATGGGGGAAGATGTTTTCTTTTGCACAGATGAGCTCCTCTATAGCACTGAGTACTCAGTGCTGTATATGATGAGAGCAGAAGATTTCTGATAGTTGTTATATTATTTCATATGTCCACAACTGTAAGTAACATGCATATATTAATGTACATACAGTACATAATGTACATGAATCTGCATATAGTAATGTGTATTTAGTAATGTACATGCAGTATATACATCCAGCTCCTTCAGGAAACTCTTCTAGGGATCTTCCAGAAGTTGGGAGTGTGCAAAACAGCATGTTTTGAGAGCAGTCAGCATGCTTTCAGTGTGTATAATTTTAGTGGATCCTCAGGAGAGCTTTTCTTAAGAAAGCTGCTTCCACAAAAAGGGAATTGGAAACTGTCCATTTAGGATGGCTTAAAGATGCTTTGTATTGGTATAGTGACAAAAAACACAAGTGTATGGGGCATATATTTGGAAAAAAAATGCCCCACAGTAGTACAGCATATTGGTTATAAAAATAACTTTGTGTCTGTTATGCATTCACATTAGAAATGTTCATACTGTGTACCTTATCATAGTTAAAGCCTTTTTCATCTTTTTGGTCATATTAAGTAACTAATATAGCCACCTGAATAAATCAGCCACTGAACTCCTTTTACATATAATAAATGGCATTTCTTGCCAGCATTGTGATTTAACAGTTGTGTTTCATATTATACATCTCTGCAAGCTGGAAATCTGGATGATAAATTGTGTGATAAACATTGAGGAGGCACCAAATTCCAAGGAGATTACTATTGCCTCTGTTATATACAGCTAAATGAGAAAAAACTATTTTACATTATCTTTTCTTTTAAATTGACAGTGAAGGAAATAGTAAAATGAGATTGGATGGCAATCAGAATTCCTCTTTAATTATTTCACCACATCCTTTGTCACAGCCATTTTGAACATATTTCCTTTACAGAAATCCTTGTAAAATCATAGCTGGGCGTAGGATGCCCTGTTCACACTGAGCATTTGTCTCAGAGAAGTTGGTCAGTGGCTTCTTTTCCAGACATGTGCTCACACTGACCTCCACCCGTTAAAACAATGTTGTCATTAATTTTTCCCTCTTTCCAAAGGTGATGGTTTTAAGGCTCACAGTTGCAGTTGCCTTCCTTCTGCTGGCAGTGGATCTGTAGTTTTTATATCAGTCTGGCTTGTTCAGTTTCTAGCCTGGAATAATTTTTTTTTTTTTAATCTTTTTTTTAAAAGAAAGAGTAAATACTTATTCATGAGAACCAGGGTCCAGCAGTGAGGTATTGTTACTTTAAGTGATGCTGACTTTTCCTGGAGGGTTTCAACACCAAGATGCTCATTGGCTACCAGACTAATTGCTTTACACTGCAAATGATGCCCAGGGGTGAAATAACACAAATACTGAGGCAAATTTTCCAACATGTGTTCTTTAAAATTCCCCCCTGAGCTGGAAGAGTGACCTTTGCTGAACAAATGTTCTTTCACCTTCAGTGTTCAAAACTATTAATGTTTTAGTATGCTTACATGATTAATTCACAGCCTTTCTTTTCAACACAGTAATTTCTAGACTCTGCCTTTCTTGTGGCCTCAGATTTGAGGAAATTTGTTCTCTAAGTCTGTCAATTGTTTATTCAGTACAACTATGTTTGGTTATATCTTTAGTCATTACTGAGTAAGAGTTGCAATCAGTTACCTTGACTTTAGCCTTTCAGAAGAGGAGCCTATATCCACATTATTCTGTAATGCTGATCTTTGCAGCTGAGATGGCTTGCTGAAGGTTTTGTAGGCCAGGAGGATCCATGAATTCCCTGGGTCATAATGAATTTCCCAGCAGTTTTGCTTGCTTACATTTCTGCAAGGCAATGAGCAATGAGTTCTTTCCGTTATGAAACTTTCTTTTACCTTGCAAGTATTTAAAAACCTGGTAGGAGGAAAACTGCATTATTTTTTCTTTTAATTTATTTTTAAGCAAAAGAATATTAAAGATGATATGCAACCCTGAGTCTGAGCTATAGGGGCCTGATACTCTATGTCCTGCAGTAGCCATTATTCCACCTCTCATTTGCCAGTTTGTGTATAATTTAAAGTCTGCCTTAGGTAATGTGACAACTACTTTCCAGTGGTGAACCCCATTTACTCTTTGTTAATTGCCCCATCATTTACTGCCTAGTAACTACTGCAGCTGGAAGACAGGGAAAGCATACATGTATTAATACCTCCTGTTACTTCTGAGTGACTCTAGAGTCTCTGATAAAAGTTTTCCACTTGCTTAGATTTTATTACAGACTTTGCTCAGAAGTTGTGGGATCCCTCTTTGAAGATCCTGAAGAACAACTCAAAAAATCACAGTCTTGGCCAAGACATTTTACTGGCTGACTTTTATATGGCTAATAATTCATTCCTATTCTTTGACCAAAATGTTGCTCTCTCTAGGGTTTTTTTTTCTTGAATAATTCCTTCTCTTTTTTTTTTTTTTTTTTTTTCCCTCCCCCTTCTGTCCACAGCAGGATGTATAATCTTTGTTCATTCAATTATGGCCTTTGTTCACTTGATGGACATTATTGAGGATTCCTGCTCAGTTAGGCTTTTTACAGGTGCTCGTGTATTTCTCCCTATCCCTCCTCTGGGTTTTACAGAACACTTGAAGTCTTCAGTAAATGTGATGTGATTTGTCTCTTATAAATCTAATGTATGTATCAATCCCAACCCAAAGTCAGTGATAAAAGATTGTATCTGGTAGTGAGTTGCTGTAATACAGTGTCAGATTGCATTTAAAATGTTGGTCTGTGGGAAATTTAAAAAAAAAACCTCAAAAATACCCCTCTATGTTGGAACAAGCCTTTGAAATATCTCATGGATGGAAAATTTTCTCCCACATGTTCTCAAAACAAAATTGATACTGGTTCTCCAGTTAACAAAAGGATCATCAAGATGTATTTTGCTGCGCAAACAGGAGATTAGGCAAATGTCCCACGTCTCAGTGTCTTCCTGAGCATAGGGAGAAGTCCTAATTGCCTTGGCTTGTGCTTCTTGGGTCCTGACTCTATGGCTGCCTGCAAGATGGGCTGCTGGGCAAGCAGGCAAACTGGCAGGGAACAAGCCAGTGGGTTTCCTTCTAAGTATTTGATGAAATCAAAATGTACCATGGCAGCATGTTGATTTTATTGAATCAACATTTTTTTAACAGAAAAAATTTGGGTTGGAAAATTTCTATCCAACTGTAATTGTAATGTTTCTCTCCAGACCACAGCTTTTGACTTTTCCTAAGGGCAATTATGGAAGGTCATTGACAGTGAGAATATTATTAAAATAATGAGATAAAATCTTTGTATATGTATTGTATGCTACCTTCAGTCCCTGGCCTTTGGAGAATATGATGAATAAACCTTATCCACTGCTTAGAATTTAATGAAATTTAACACTTTATTGGAGTCTGTATGAGTGTAAAATACATTATTCCCCCATTTAAGAATTTTTAATTATTTCACAATTATTCTAATTCTGACACACACTCCTCACTCATGTCCCTCACCAACATTGCCTCTTCACTCAGCATCCCTGCTCCAGAGAGAACAACTTAGGCCAGAAACAAAGCATCTTGTGGATCCGGCAGGCTACTTTGAGATTTGGGATGCATATGGTGCGAGTGAGGGGAGGGAAACACAAATTCTCTTGACAGCTGTGTTCACTTGTCCAGCTTCCTCCCCATACAGATGGTTTGCAAATGCTGTAGCAGGATTAGGAAGGGTTGAGGCTGACCTGTTCGTTAGGCTGCATTGATGAGCAGGGTGGAGTCTTGTTGACTCCTGCAGTAAAGCAGCAGTAGATTTAGGAAACTTCATTGGCTTATGGAAACTGAGGTTTTCTGCTGGGAGTAGTTCAGCTTAGATAAATCCCACTGCATGAAATGTTTTGGGGGAGAGAAAATTTAAAATTGATGAGACATTCTGTTTTGAGACTTAAACCGGGCTTTCTAGGTCAATGTGTTTCTTTAAAAATGTAACATAGAGCTGGGAAAATATGGTTGAAGTTAAGAGGGTGGTGAACAATACATGTGTTTCTACTTACCTGGAAAATATATTCTTTTCAGCTTTTTTTTTGATTGTGAAATTCTACCTTTTCTCCCTGAATAAAGAAGATAAAAACATCCAAAATGCTAATGTTGTTAGATGAGAAAAAGGGTTTTTTTTTTGTGGCTGGTCAGCTATACATTATTATGTCTCCTTCTAAAGAAATGAGTCAAGAAAGGCATGTGATTTAAGATTATAGCTCCCTGATAAAATACCTTTTGGAGTAGGACAACTTTAGCATAAATTCTGACCAAGAACTGGTACTTAAAAATGTGTTTCGTAGCAACTCCTTCTCTGAGCAGATATTCTTTTTGTGCATTTGCTAATGAAACAAGAACACAAAAAATTATGATAAACTAAGGAGAAATAATAAGTAAGAATAAACAGCAGTGAGTGACATGGGTTTTTTTCCACCTTCTAGCAAGTAGTAACTGTTTTCTGTTCATTGGCTTCATCTGCTTTTGTTTAGGAATCATGCAGCCTGTGTTTGAGGGAATGCAGGTGTGCTCCAGAAAGCAAAAGGCACTCAAGTTTGAAGGGAGGGAGGAATTTCTTTTTCTTCTTGGCTGGCAGTCCTTCTCCTGGCTTGAAGGTAAGCTGCAGATGCCTTTCCTCCTTACACCTGCACTCTCAGCACGGCTGCTGGGAGGGCCAGAACCCAGAGAGAATGGTGAATTTGGGCCTCTTGTGGCTGTCCTTCATCATTTCTGGGTGTTACATTGCAAAGCTGGTGATTGTCTCAGATGGCTGAGGAAGAAAGTATTAGGGGGAAAGAAGAAAGCAGCTTCTAAAACCACAATCTACAAAATAATTCAGATGAGTTCTGTAAAGTTCTTGTGCTCAGAGGTTTAGCTAAATAATGTAAGAAAGTGAATTCTACTTGCTGTAACTCCCTATTTGAATAGACCCATGGGCCACCTAGGGCCGTGTTTTCCTGAAAAGCAAGCAGTACTACATGTAACTAAAGAAGTACGGAATTCACACATGGATAACGCTGAAATGTAACAGCATTATATGGTATATATATTCCCTTCCCTTTCCCTTTTCCCTTTTTTTCCTTTTCCTTTTCTTTTCCTTTCGTCACACCCATTAGAAAATGGAGAAAATCTGATTCTTTTCCTCTTCCTATTTGTCTGTTTTGTATTTGAAGACTATTACCACATCTTTCATCAGTCTCCTTTGGACTGAATCACTTCAGTGTTTTTTTTTTTCTTTTCTTAAAGGTCATGTTTTCTAGACCTCTGCTTATTTTCATTGCTTCCTGCTTTTCCTGAATGAACATATAACAAAAAGCCACATTCTGCCCAGGAGAGCTTAGCTAAGTGTTGAAGACAATATTGATAAGAATAATTAATGTAACGTATGATTAGCTTTCCTTTTCCATGCAAGAAGTGAGTGGTGGAACTGTTATTGGTAACGTTATCTAAACCTTGACTTGACTAGACAGGATATTCTCCTGATATTTGATCTTTGCCCTCTTAATGGAGCTGCAGTAGGGATGCTTTTGAGCTCTGGAACTTGTACGGTTCACATTATAAATACAATAGGACTCAAGTTCTGAGGCTTATTTTTACCTTAGATTTAATCTTGATGGTATATAAGAAATTAAGTTTATATAAAATTATTTTGGGTACCTTATGTTTTTCAGATTAGGTGTAGTTTCAGATTTCCTCTCATTGGCACAAGATGACTTGCATGAAGCATCCTCAGAAGTTGTCATCTCAGCCAGGGCACATCAGTCCCAGAGTCAAGGCAGGAAATGAGCCCAGCCACATGATTTGGCACCTGTGAGGTAGAACCAAAGGTTTTGGATACAACACATGGCCTGAGACCTTGCTGAATTTTCTCATTTCTCACCAGGCGAGGAAAACAAATACTATGCTGAGTTACCTGGTGAATGCAGGGGCAGCAACCATGAATTAAGGATTACATTTTCTGGCTGTGTTTACTTAACCTCTTGTGTCTCTGCCTTCACTGTTTCTGAGCTTTTTCCCCTGGCTACCTTCCTTGTGAGTAACTGGAGAAAGAGGCATCTCAAATACTTCCATTTCTTCATGACAAAGACTGGGAACACCCGCAATATTCCCTCATCAGTGTTCCTGGGAAAACTCTATACTTATAGTTCTAATACTTACAACCTGGAAGACTAAAATTTCTTTCAAAGAAGCTAGTCTACTACTTGAAAAGTTTTTGCAGCTGTTGTGAGCTACCTGGCACTATCCGGGAGATTTAGACAATTATTAGTTTACACAGGGAGATATTTGCATGAGACAAGTGGTTAAAAACAAGTATTTTTCAAAACAATGATATAACTTCAGTAAAAGTGTTCTCTTTGAGAATAATATCTTAAGAATTTGGTCATGGTTTTTTTTTTTCCTTTTCTAGGAGACAGCTGAATATGTAAAGAACAAATATTTTTCATGTGATAACTCATGATTTTCAAAAAGGATAAAAATGAGGTGTCTTCTTAAAATAAAACACCAGGTTTGAAGTCCATTGTAGTAATATGTGAAGCTGATAAGTATTCACACAGAACTTTATTAATTTCTTTTAATTCATTGAGAGAAAACAAATGCAGCCCCATAATGTTGAATTTAACACAAGTGCTATTTAAACCACTTGTCTCGTCATCTTTCTGTATATCAGCTACTCTTATTCACAAGTCCAGAAGGGCTTATTTCCTCTGACTATCATAGAATCATAGAGGGTTGGAAGGGACCTCTAGGATTCACCTAGTCCAACCCCCCCACTGGAGTGGGTCTACCTAGAGCAGGTTGCACAGGAACGTGTCCAGGCGGGTTTTGAGTGTCTCCAGAGAAGGAGATTCTACCACCTCTCTGGGCAGCCTGTTCCAGTCATATTGTCGAGAACAACGGGAAACAGTCTACCTCTATTGTCTTATGCATTTTAAGTTGTTTTAGTGACAGAGTCCATATCTAGAAGCCAGAGTCATAGAAGACTGAAAGAGAAGAAGACTGAAGAGATTGAAATGCTAGAAATAATTACTAGACATTTCAGTCTTGGGAATCTGGGAAGACAAATCTGTTCCATAACTGCTACGTGCTCCAGGAACACGGGAGAGCCATGAATATAAACTTGGAGGACTATTAAAAGAAAGAAATAAAATCTCACAGTGTCTTAGCAGCCATTGAAACAGGGAAGATTGGATGCATTCCTGAAAGACTCTGTCTGGAGGTTTGAATTCAAATTCTTGAACTTGACTGTGCAATCTCTCTTCATGAGCAAATATCACCCATTGCACCTGCACAGCATGATCCCTGACGTTTTGGAGGATGATCTACAAATCCGGCAGCTGGTCCAGTGAGCTGTACACCACAATTAAAAAACAAAAACTGTTCAGAGATGAAGCGCTCAGAGCAGCTCTGAAGAAAAAATTTTGAAAAAATATATTGGTATTATATTGCTCAAAGGAAGTGCTTTAGCTGTATTGGGGTTTAGGGGTTTACTTTTTTTTTGCCAGAAAGAGTAGCAAGAGTTAAGAAAGTTACAGAAAGGCCATGCCCTTTTGGACTGAGTCTGCTTCTTAAAGGATGTTGTTTGGATTACAACTCTATGTATTTTCTGTTGCACAGTCAGTGAAAACTCTGCCAGTCCTTACCTCAAAACGGTGAGCTGCTGAGACAGAGCTCTGTAAGGTCTAAGTGTCCATCGGGGGTATATTTCATAAAACACTACAGGATATACCGCTTTCTTCAGATTTGCTAGTGTGAGGTGACAGATATTGGGGCTGAGATTGTGATGAGCTCAGGACTAAGGATGAAGAAGTGACCTTGCTCTCCTGTCATCTTACCGGTACTGCCCAGTGAAGAAGGGCTCCTGGCATTGCTTAAACCGGCCTCCCCACAATATATTGGGAATACCTGCAGTTCAGGGCAATGGATGTTACAGCAGCCAGGAATGCACAAAAGTCTTCACTCTTCATGCTGTGTGTCTTCTGCTGGCCATGGAGAAGGACTGACACTGGTGAAGCAATCAAATCTGTTGTCTCCACAGCATCCCACAATTCATCGGCCTCAGTCATGTAGGCTGTGCAGGCAATGCATCTAAGTCCTCTCATATAGCAATGCCAGGGCTTTCTTTTCATGACTTACTAATTGTCCAGGAATAAAATTTACTCGATAAATGGCTTAACCAAATTAATGTACTGGGGCAACTGTCTGATTAAGCAGTTCAATAAAACAAATAAACTTGATTTCTGAGAAGCTATATTTGGGATTAGCCTAGAGGGCAAATTCAGTATTTCTCTGCAGGGCTCTTAGACAGTTGGCTTTACATCTGTGTGTAGAAAAGGTGGAATTGTGATAATTGTCATCTTGTGCCCGATATTGCAGTTGCTTAATTTCATAGAGCTTAATCTAAAAATAGAAGCATGTGTAAAACATCAGTAATTAAAAAAAACTTATTTCTAAGAGTGTATTGCAAAAGAGACATATAATGTTGGCCTCTAGTGTGGAATTGAGACCTTGAATATTGGTTCTTCTTTATGTTTTATTTTTTTTTTTTTAGATTTTATATAAATCCACCATAAAGTGAGTACAAAAGTGATGATCTACAACTATTTTGAAGGTATTCTGCTCTTGTATATTGTATATTATAAGACAAGTATTATAAAGGTATAAAACCAATATTTAAAGTCTCATCAGAAGTGGCAATCTGGTCCAATATCATGTCTTTTGCGGTTCTATTTATTTCTGAGTACAGAAGAGATATTTCACTGGCCAGGCAATGTAAGTGAAAAGGGATGAGGTGCTGGACTGGCTGAACTTGCAGGCTTAGGTTGGTCTGATGGACCTCTTGCTTCCATGAGTCTAGTGCCAGTGGCATCTGCTTGCCTTTTCCTGGGTGTACAGAGAGACTAAAGCTTAAACCACTATGAGCAGATTAACCACAGGGGCATGAAACTCAGTGCAAAACTTGTTTGAGAAAGTGTCTGGGACTGTGCATGGGGAGCCTTGGCATGGTCTCGTTGCATCTTCCCAATGGCAGAAGTTTCCCCCCTGCCACATTCTTTGCCTGCTGTTCTTCATGATTTTGGTGCTGGTAATTGGTTTCCCTGAGCCAGCTTGATTGCTTTATTACAGTATTCCTTGGAATTAGCTACCCTCCTAGCTGTCTAATCCTGTTCAGAAAACTCTTTGAAAAGCACGTGCAAAATAAAAGTAAATAGTTCTGCTGTTTTTACAAAACATTCTTATTGTAAGTTTTTCTTTCTACTTCACTGCTTAATTCTTTATTAATCTTTGTTTCAATGTTCATAGATGAGAGGCAGACTGGGTTGCTAGATTTGCTCTAAGCTGTCTTGAAAAAGACTTTGAGTGAATGTGTCCCTCAGGGTGTGATAAAATAAAATTCAGTACAGTTTAGGCCAATATAAACTCTACAAAATTGAAACCTTTCATATTGTTGGAATCATCACCGGAGAAGCTTTCCAAAAGTGCCAGGAAATAGTTTTATGTGTGTCTGATTAACCCTGTTTGAGCAAGAAAAGCATTAGAAGCTGATTAGATAAAATGCTGGTCTACACTTGTGGCTAACGTTGGGTTTTTTTTCCCTTTTCTTTCTTTTTTTTTTAAACTGGTTTGATAGCAGTATTACAGGGCAGTGAAGTTCATGCCTGTAAACATCAGCGTTTCTGAGGGAATGGCAAGATATTTAAGATCCAGCTTCTCAGCGAATAATGACAAGTCTTGCCATGTTTGCAATTACCCCGCATTTGCAGCTACGGCTTTTGTTTGCCTCCCGAGGATCTCTGCGCTCGAGAGAGAGCCAGAGGGGTGTGCTCGAATGGAATATTGGCTTCTCCTGGGGAAGTGACCTGCTGTGAAGTTTCAGTCTGGGTCCAGGTCGGTGCTTTTCCATCACGTGGTGTGACAATCTGGGGATACTCACGTGGGCTTGTGTTCCCGTTACTGTGTTCATTACTAAATATATCTGCGAAACATAAAACATGACTGCATTCATCTGTAGTGAAAGCGATGTATGTTGTCATGAAATCAAGAGCCCTGGACTTCCTTTTTTTTTTTTTTTAACCCTCCTAATATCTTGAGTACTGTGGAATCAATTGCAATTCAGTGAAATGAGAACACATTTTAGTCATTATGTTTAATATAATGATTTGTATTCTTTCCTGTGGTTATGTTAGTGAAGTAGACTATTGTTACACCAAAGATGAATTTGGCCTATTCTTCACAAATCTGCCAAAATTTTCATTTATTTGACCTCTCTTTTTATCAGAGGAGATGGATTTTTTTCTTTTTTGAAGAGTTAACCTTCTGGCATGCACTGCAGCTCCTTAGAGCCAGTTGCTGTTACATCTTAAATTACTCAGGAGAAAAAATGGAAATAGAAATGACATAAAAAGGGATCATAACTGAACACTACTGATGATTTCTCTCCCAAAAGGACAGACTCCACTGTCTCTGAACTGTACATATTCATGTTTTAGGGGTGGCATTGCCTCTCATGAATTAATTTTAACATCTGCTCTGGACTTCTTTTGCTGCAATCCAGGAGTCTCAGGTTATTTCTTGCTGGACAAGCCGTAACTTTAGATGGTTTGTGGGTTTTGATGGTTTTTTTTTAATGCTAGAAAAATGTTATTCTGGTGTGGCTGAAGGACAGGCTAATTAAAATTATTGTTCCAACCCCTCCATAGGGAAATAAGATCACATGTGCCTTTGTTGAGTGGAGATTGGAATAGATATCAGAAGCTAATGTTACTGTATTTTGATTTTTCTCTTTGAGTACTTCTCCTTTGGAAGCATTTTGACTAGTGAGCTGAAGCATCCTGCTTTCTTTGTGGCTGAGCAGGGGGGAGTGGAGGTTTTAATTTGGCAATTATATCCCTTTCCTAAGGGCCTCTTGCTGAGTTTTGAAGTTTTCTCTCACTTGGTAATTTAGTGACTGCACTGACATCACTGTTGGTTTATAAGCCTAAAGCACAAGACATCAATGAGAAGAATGAGCTATTTTAGCTTGAAAATTGTGATTTTTCTCTCCTCCCATGCAATTGGTGTTGCAGTATTTGGTTCTGATTAAAATGTAGCCTGAGGTTTGATATCTGCATGTAGCAATACTCTGTATCTGGCATACCATGCAGTCTGCTGAATGTACAAGTTGATAGGTTTAGTGTAGCACGCTTTGAAACCAAGTTGATTTTCTTTTTTTTAATTAAAAAAACTGAGCAAATTCTTCCCTGTGAGGGATTTCAACAAAATGTTGTAGCAGTTGCTGCCTGAAAGAACTACATGCTCACTATCTGATTGTTGGTATGTGAATGTCTATAATGACAACATGTAAAAGTAAGTGAGATCCCAGGGAGGAAAGCAATGAAACTTAGAGGCTTCACAACAATGCTCCAGCCACATCCTTCTTAGTCTGTAAATAACAATCAAACTGTTATTCTCTGGGGCATTGCAACTCTGACTGCACTTTTTTCCCCCCTCTCTTTGGCTTGGCAATTTACGAATATGTTGAAAATGTTTACTGAAAAGGTCCCTTCTGTTGCTGGCAGTTGGTTGCCAACTCATGTTTTTCCTGCTCTTGCCAAATGGTCCCTCTGCTTTACAGAACATCACCTGGGTTTCTCTGAGCTAGAAGGATGGAAAATGCTAGAAAATTTGGAAAGGGAACTTTTGTGCTGTTGTTAAGGGCAACAAAACATTGACTAGGACTATTGCAAACAAATTGTTTGTAAAAGTTACAAGGAAAAAATATGAAATCTCAACAAATACATAAACTGATGTTATTGAGGGATTATGTTAAGATTGTATTTGAAGGAAAACCAGTATGAGACAAGGCACAATTGAGCCAATGACAGCATGTTTCTAGCTATTATGAAAAAGAAGCTGTGCCTTTACCAGTAAATAAGGTTGGCCAAGACCTATTCTCTGGCTCTGAGGACAAGTTGCATAGCTCAACGTGGGTCCATGTGGTAGACATCTGTGCTGTGGCAGTAGCCAAAGGCTAGTTTGCTAAGGAAGAAGTAAATTTTGCCACTGTTGCCACTATTTTTTTCAAATCTTGGGATTCTGTGTTCTAGTGTGATACTGCTGGGATGTCATCATCCTCAGCTCAGGAAGGAAACCTAAGTAGATGCATCGTAAAAACAGGTAAGTGGGCAGTGACCATGTACTGCTGACAGCCTGCTTTTGTTTGTTCTGTTTCTTCCAAGTCTATACTTGTCTTACTCTCCCTGCTTTTGCCTTCTGCTGGAAAGAGTTTTCCGTAATCAGTCCAGATTTGCACCATTGCTGAGGTTTCCTGAGTAGAAAACTCTAAAACCAGCACTTTGAGGAGTGTAACAGCCATATAATTTTGCCAGCTCTTGAAATGGCTGACAGATGAGTTGAGCCTGTTGTTTTCAAAAAGTGTGCTCGAAAAATCGACAGCACTAACATCAGATACTTTCTTTTATTTTTACTGCTCTTTCCCAACAAGAACAGCACTAGTGAAGACTTTAGCCTTCAACTGCAAAAAACCTTTTCTGTCTTTCCCAGAGTGAGCAGTTAATAAAAGGCTATTGAACATACTCAGTTATCTCTGTAATGAAAAGAAGCAAGAACTGAGTGAATCATTAAGATGAAAGCTGTAATAGTGCTTTATGTCTCACCTGCTATGGATGAGTTGCTTCATTTGAACAAGATATGAAAGACTTTCTCTTTAAAGGTGATTACTGCAAAGACAGGGAATCTAAGCCGCTGCACTTCACTCCCTGAATGACTTTTAATGTACAAAGCCAAAGGGTGATTTGACCTTTCTGGGGATAATAATTTCCCTCAGATTTCACACCCAAGCTCCCAGGATGAAGGAGTACTAACTCTGCGAGCAGTAGGAAGTTCACTGTGAAACACTGATGTAGGAAAACCTTCAAGAGGAAGTCCAGCTCAACTATGAGAAGCAGTCTTGCCGTGGCCTTGTGGAGCTCAAAATACGCATTTTGCAAAATATTTTTATTAAGTCCATTATTCTACCTTCCCCCACCTCCCCAAATAACTCTCTCTCAGCTCTTCGTTTTGTAGTGATTCCTGTTCACAGTTCCAACACAATCCAAGCTGTTGCATACTATAATCTGCTAAAATTTCTGGCAAAGCTTGGCACTGTTCTTACATTTAACTTTTTTTTCTTCTTCTTCTTTTTTTTTTTTTTCCTTGTATTGACAGCATCAATGCTGTCTCCAAACTGTACAAAGACACAGTGAAAATCGTAAGGGTCAAATTTTGCTCTGGATGGGAACACACTGTTCCTGTTGAAGTCTACTGAAGCCAAGGTAAAAGTCTGTTGACAGAATTCTCTTCCTATGCAGAAAGAAGTCACATAGCAAGCACACTTGATACGACCCTGTGGAAGAAATTTGATGTGATACAGGCCATAGTCAGAAGGCACAAAAACTTACATTGGCTGTTGTACGAAGTACGACAACATTTTATTGTGTTTCCATTGCTAAGTCCCTGATATTAAAAGAAGCTAACACACAAAGCCCCAAATCAGTGGATGTTACATATAGAGCTCCACATTTCTCTCAGCACAGCTAGAAGCCCCGAAGTTAGCACAACTTACTTAAATGGTGACAATTTTGTGATTTTTCAGCATTTATGTGTTACTAGATTTACTAGACCAACTGTACCTCTCACTTTAAAGTGTTGTAAATCTGTAGTAATTGCGCTGAGTTTGGAAGACAGCCAGAGGCATTTAAAAGTCAAATAGAGGACTTGGCCCCGATTAGCTGTTCACTGCTGTGCAATCTTCATTATGCACAAGACATCAAAAGCAATGTCTTGTCAGTTTTGAGGAAGGTTAAAAACAGGCATAATTTTCCTGGAGACAAAAAAAACCCAGCCCAGACCATAATATCAGTTTTATGAAGTCTGTTGCTGAAAATTTAAGCAGACCACATTGGGGCCATTGTAAGTAGAGCTGGGCACCTGGGCAGCTGTGGGGAGGGCTTTATTGAAGGCATGGATACTTCTGAAAACATCTTGGAGGTGACAAAAAGTGAATTTAAGGGTGTACAAGATGTGGGGAAAAAATGGATGTGGACAACACCCCAGGAACAAAGATGAGTGAAAATTTCTTGACCTGGATTGAGTTTTCATCATCTTGGGAAGAATAATGATCTATTAAAAAGACAAAGGGTGAAGAGAGACACTAACAAAGCAGGAACAATTATTCTTAAAATCCTGTTATTTAAGAATTGGGGAGTGGTCAGGAGCTGGACAGGATCTGGAGCAGTCATTTGGCACACAGTCTGAGGGTAAACGGAGAGAAAAGAAAATACATTTAGGCTGATGCTCTGCATGGTGAATTGATGAAGGTTGGAAACTACTGAGATAACACCACTTCACTGTAGAAATAAAGAACCCTTTAAAGTTATTGTTAATTCTTAACTGTGTTGTCTGTATACTGACAAGTTGAATTTATTATGCGTTTTTTTAATCTGTAGGAGTACTTAAAATCAAATAACATTACTGAGACTACTTTCGATAGGCATATGTATTCAAAAGCAAGTTATATTTACCTGCATTACTCTGACACGTATGGTCATAGACATTTGTCTGAGGGTTTTTCTTCAGTAACACTGAGAAAAACCTATGAATTTGATGGAGCATGGTCAATACCTATCATAGAATCACAGAATGGTTAGAGCTGGAAGAGACCTTAAAGACCATTGAGTTCCAAGCCCACTGCCATGGGCATGGACACCTCCCAATAGAGCAGATTGCTCAAAGACCCAACCAGCCTGGTCTTGAGTACTTCCAGGAATGGGAAATCCACAACTTCTCTGGGCCATCTATCCTCACAAGCCTCTTTTTGTCTAAAATTTCAGATTGACTTGTTCACAGATTTTCTTTCTCCCCTGCTTTCATCCACATCTTGTTTGTAATGAGCTAGTACCCCAAACAGTTGACTAAGAGCAGTTCCTTCCCTGACAGTGTTGTACAAGCCTTTGCAAATTTAGATTGCTTCAAATAGTATAATTATATTCTTAGATTTAGTATTTTAGACAATTCCTCTATTAATGAAAAACTTGAATGCAGAAATATCTCTAGAAAGTGCATTGAGCACAAGGAAGAACCCATTTATGCTTTATTGATGATCAACCTTTCCTTTCCATTATCTTGATGGGATTTCTACCCTTGCACTGGCATGTCTAGCAGTTCTTTTTACAGGGCTTCCATTACCTGGTAACCCAAATCATTCACAACAATCTGCATTTCCTAAGTCTGCATTGCATTTATGGATCATTTTGTAGTGTGTCAAACACTGTTTCTCCATGTGAAAGCTATGACATTTTCATATTTCTGTTAGTGCTTCTTTCTTCTTTGCTACGAAGTATGTTTACTTAAGACTAAATTATTGTGTTTGGGGATTAGTGACGAGCACTGGATTTGCTATCTAAGCTTACATTCAAGGATTCTTGTGACTCAGATTTGTGTCTCTAGCCCCTGTTTAGATAAGCAATTCTAATACACCGAACCTCACGCCCTTAAAGCCACAGGTGAAACTGAGTGTATGTTGTGTAAAGTACTTTCTTAAAAAGGGAACTTAGAAAATGATGGATAGTATATACTTCAAAGGAAGGTTAGCAGCTCCCTACCTCTACAAAAAGGTTAAAGATGGTCCCTCCTCCTCACACCCCAGCCTCAAACAAACTGGCAAGTAATTTTGTCATAAATTCTGTAAAAGAAAAGTGTCCTCTTTACTACAAAAGTAAATGGGCAGTTTATACCTAGTGCCCGAGACTCTATATCACTTTATTATTAAACAGAAAATATCACATCTTAGGTGAGTGAGGATGATTTTTATTGCCTATTCCTTATTAATATTTTTAATTGCAGGTATATATTGTATTGATGAATTTCACAATATACTGTTTAAATGTATTTCTAATGATCAATCTAAAACCACATTCACATTTTTTTATTACATTGGATAATGTCTTGCTGTGTTCTTTATTGTAAGTTTCACATTGGTTGTTACTGTTCAGATGCCCAAAAATTGCTGGTTTTTTGGAATAGGATATAGTTTCCAAAATATAAAGTTGTGACTAATATTTGTCACCTGCATTTCAGAATATAAATCCCTTCACTTCTCAGAATGCTCTGGCACCTTGCAGTCCAAAAGAAACAGGCTACTTGGCCCTTCACTGTCTAATTTGAAAGCTAATGTTATAAGTTTCGTAAAACTTTGGGAGCTGCAGTGAGTCACAGGAATAAATAGTATCTGGATTTTTTAAAATAGTAATTAGAAGTCAATTGATATGAACATTCATATTTTCTTTGAGTTATTCAATATGAAGATTTGAATTCATGACAATATTAACCTAGAAGTAAAAGCAATGCTGAATGCTATTTATTCTTCCAATAATATAAAAATCTTCTGGTAAAGTAGGTGTAGGGACCAGAGACTTTGACTGGAGACAGATACTAAAAAAAAAAAATTAAATGAATAACTTGATTCAGGTTTACCCTGGGTCACCCCATATGTCTGTTGAGTACAATGACAGTTACATCAAGTGCATTCTCTTTTAAACAAACCTTCAGCATTGCTGATGTGCCCTGTGAGCAATGTTTTTTCTTCGCTAATGAAAAGAAAGAAAAGTTATAATTTTCTTTGGAAGCAAAATGATAAATAACTTTAACTCAAAATAACAAGGGAAAACATTTGAAAATCTTCAGGAACTTAGTATGGCATTTAGAAAGAATTTTCACCTTTTTCAGAGGTTCCAGATTGTGTTCTTCTGCCTTTTTCTTTGAAAGAAAACCTCTTTTTGTTTACTTTTAGAATGAGCATCTCTGTTGCCCAGTATTATATTTAAAATCATAAGTAAGGAGAACATTGTAATGGCTGAACATCCTGGAAAACAAAACACTTAATAACCAGTCAAATTAAAATTATCAACTTGATCTTAAAATGAAATTTTGCTCTTGCACATGGAAAAAAACCCCAATTGTATGTCCGCATCTACAAGTAAACCAAGGGTTTTAGTTCCTTGTACTTTTATTTCTTTTGAAGAGAGCCCGATGAAGACAAAGACCAATACACGCAGGAAGTAGTCACAACTGGGCTTTCAGTCAATGTGATTGATCTAAACCACCACAATAATGGTTGGTGATGAAAACTTTTACGCAGCAAATAACACATCTTGCCAGATTATGAGTAAAAATGACTGTGGTAGGTAACCACAGAGTAATTCCATCCTAATGGAGTAAATGGATTCATAAATGAAAGAAAAGACAATGAAAAAAATCTGATTACAAGACAACTTATATTTTTATTTGGTTTCATTTTAGTAAGACCAATTTACTTCTAATATGACCTTTTCAGTGATGAATGCTGCTTCCTACACTTCCTTTTCCATGTCAGAGTGTCCATCTGCATTGTGTTAGAAAGAACACCATATAGTTTTGGCAGTGTGCTTAGAAAAATTTTCAACTAAAACTGGAGAATTCAAAAACACACCATAAACAAAGATAATCCTTTTCCCTGCTCATGTACTCCTTCCAATATAAAAATGACATTTTTCTTTACCTTTGTTTTTATGGATGAATTAAACTGGCATAAAACCATCCTTACTTCAAAAAGTTAGTATTTATGTTTCAGACAGGTTTGTGACAGTAAATTCATTCCTGTCTACCCAGCACTTTGGGAAAGGGAATAATAGCAATACAGAAAAAACTCAAAGGATATGTGGGTTTTATGCCAAGATGAAAAAGAACTGCAGAAGTGACTTAAAAAATTAGCCTTTTGTTTAATAAAGTGGTATTTACTGACATTGAATCAATTATTCTAATTATTTTTCAAGTCAGTCTCTGGAATAGGATGGTGGGATAGGATATCCCAAGATTCAGTTTTCACTATCAAAGCATATATCAGTTACAGTTTAGGAAACTGCTTGGGCTCAGATGCTTATCTCTAAAGTAGATAATCTTTGCCAGGATACTTTAAAGTTTGTACTGGCCTACCAATGTGGGAAGAAAGAAATGGAGATGAAATGAAAAGAAACAGGGCCTGACTGTCTCTCACTGTGCCACAGGCCAAAAAAAGTGGTCACTCAAACTCCTTCCTGAAAAATCTGAGGATCATGAAAGTCCAGACATTTTTCATTCTCATATCCTCCTATCATGTCCCAACTCTACCAGTTTTGGAAAGGAAATGCTGGACCATTTCTGTAGAAATTATTCTGAGGACAAACTGACCTGACTGGGCACTGCAGGAGTTGGTCATCTGGGACACAGGTAATGTCCTTGGGAAGTCATCTGCTCTGTGTATAGAGATTCAGGTGAGGTGTGTCTTATCATTCATCATTGAAAGGTTTTTAGGCTCATTTAAAAAGCTGGTGGCAGCCTGGTTGGTTTCTGGACCTCACTCATATCTGGAGGCAGGTTCTCATGAAGGTGGCAGCATCACCTGACCCTGCATACACTCCTTTGGGATGGAACGTGACAGTACTAGTAGTCTTCCCTCCATAACTGTGTGTGAGACCTAGTGCATTTTTTGACTACTGTGTTCTGGAGCAGGAAGGCAGGAAAACCTGAGCGGAGCAGGACTCATCCTGCTCAGCTGAACACAATCTTTGAATAAACTCCTTCTGGTATCCAATGCCATCATTTTGGAGGAAGCATCTACAGACATCTACAGTGACTATACTATGTTCTCTGTACTTTTCCCTGAGGTAGACCAGACTCAGTACCCAATTATTAATAATTATTAGGATTATTTTTTGCTATGTTGTTACATTTCCCTTTTTTTTTGTGTTTGAAAGGTGTCCATGACAGCATGAAGGACACCCCTGCCACCAGGCAGTGCAGGTGGGAGCTAATTTAAGGCTTAGCAAAATGCGAAAGAACATCCCATGTTATTGCAAGCTCCAGAAAACATTTTTTTCCTGTTTTGAGGGGGAAAAAAAAAAAGAAAAAAAAAGAAACTGGTAACTCCTTGTGTGTAGGAAAACAAATTATAGCAACGTTGCTTAAGACTTCTTTCCTCCTGGCAACTCAAACAGTCTTAAGAGAAAGCCTGAGAACTTTTATTTATTATTTAATAAACTTCCCTTCTTCCTCTTTTCTATTGATTTAATGCAATTATATAATTCTGTTCCAGGACCTTTACTCTTGATTTATACTGGGCTAAGCAAGAAATAATGAAGTCAAGATCTTGGTGGAAGATATGAAATGTAAGTTGCTGCCAGTTTTCTGCTGAGACAAGCCTTGGAGGTCTGGAGGTTATCAAAGAAATGGCTTGACCGCATAGAAGAAGTTGGACAAGTCAGGCTTGACCTGAACCTTACCTGGAACTTGCTGACCTGATGAACCCATTGGCAGCAGTTTGGGAAAGGTTTGTGGGATAGTTGGCACTTAGACAGGGCAGAGGCAATGGCTTCTGTGTCTCAAGTAAGTGAAGGAGAGGGCTGCTCTCCCTCTCCTAGTGCTTGTGCAGCACTTTCTTCTTCCCCCTGATGATATCCCAGTAGTCCTGAGGAAGGCTCATTGCCTTGATTGCTTCCTTGCAGCTGTCCTCTGTTGGGGAAAAAACATAAAGGAGTATAAACCTTTAGAAATTAGGAGTAACAGGATTTTGCTCTACTCCAACCTGGGCCTTTTATTTTATTTTATTTTAATAATAAAATCAAGTCTTTTCACTTTATTCTCTCCTTTGGATGGACAATATTTTTGCTGTCAACTCACCTGTGAGAAGTGCTTTCTGTACATTGACAGTTTTTCTAGAGAATTAGCATGTGCAGCAGAAGAGGTATAAAAATATCTGACTGCAATCTACTACCCCGATATTGTACTGAGACTATATTAAAATTATTTTCTTAATTGAAAAGTGATTATAGTTATCTAATTGATGCTGATCACGAAAGGGAATGAATAATGATAACTTATCTTAAAATGCGTAAAGCATCTGTTACAAGCTTTGCCATCGGTTTATTCATCGGAATCTTTAATTTTTTGTCTCTTTCTGAACATTCAAGAGAAGAAAAGGTGTTTTATTTTCATCAGGCTGACTTGTCTTGAAATCCAAACCTAATGTGTATACATTTATATAGTTTGTGCATCAGTTACATGAATTAGTTTTCTTTGTTTTGCAGTGCAACAATCCCTTTGACATCTTGCAATCTCAATTCTGAAATGATATATCTGTTATGAGGATGAAAAGCAGAAGGGTGCTATAGGGAGTGAGAAAGATCTGCTGACCTGGAACCAGTCAAATCTGTAAGGCATTTAGACCGAGAACTTCATAAGCCAGGAGCACTACTTAACAAAGCATAAATTAAAACTTGGGACAGATCAATTTATTAAATGTGTAGAGCATCTGTGATTCCTATTTTAAAAAGCACATTAACACTCATAAAAATGAGCCATGTCTCAGAGCAAGATCTAATGGCTTTTGAAGATTCATAAATTTCAGTAACAATACACCTTTGAACACCTGATGAGATTAAGTTGTAGAAGAATAGTATAAGGAATTCCATTAAAAATTCAGTAACCTTGTATGTTGCAAAAGAGAAATAATTTTTTACAGATCCCAATTGGAATTATGAATTGCAATTTTGTTGATTATGATTGCATTTCATTTTTACTAACAATTTGCAATTTATGGGAAGACAGAGACTGTTATTTATCATCATCTGGATAGCAGAGTTTGAACCTGATGCTTCATAAGGTATAGAGCAAAGATTTCATTCGGGGCTGCATCATCCCAGGACCATAATTTTGGGTATAGCAGAGAGCTAAAATCTTGGTTTACTACTAGCAATAGTACTGTTTTAATTGACTCTCATCTAAGATCTTACATAGAGAGACATGTAAAGAACTTCTAAGACTATTATATCACTCTGCAAGAGCTTCTTGCAATACATGTTTTCATGCTAGCTTGCAGGTGAATCTCTATAATGTTTCTAAAAATAGTTGGTACAACTATTTGGGCTGTGCTTTGCTCTGCAGTCCAGTGAAATCAGCATCATCTGTTTTCTTCTCATTGGTTTTGGTGAAATGAAAAGATTACATCAATGTCATTTGAATGAAAACAGTATAATATAGGGCACGTAAGAAAAAAATCCCAGGATTTGTATATTATGTAGCATTTAGCATTCTTTGCTACAAATAAGTATGGTTTGAAAGGGCAGAATATGATCTATTGTCTACGTCTAAGGTTTTTGAGCTGCTGCTTCTGCAACAATACCTCTGGACAGCTTTGTTTACGAGAGGTAATTATTAAAATTCATGTTCTTCTTAGAACAGAATGATTTTTCCATTCTTTTTATGTAGTTACATATATACATATGACATGTGTGTAATGTAATGTACATGTGTAAAACACAAATGCACATTTTATCTACAGATGGACAAGAAGTCCATGAGATTTTTTTAAGCAAAGCCACTAGTAGCTTACCTTTTCTGCAAGGACTTTCTTTTATGTACCTGAAGAAGACAGATAACAGACTTGTCTTCTTTTGATTTATTAGGAAAGGATTATTCCTCATAGAACTAAAGGAGTAGGACAATAAATATTTCTCTTCAGAGAGCCATTCCCATCTATCTGCTTATTTTGTTGAGAACACAGACGCTGAAATAATAATGAGAACACCTAGGCTGAAGAATTAACAGGTTTAAAAGAAAACATAATCCATTCTTTATTAACTGATACGCAGTTTGCGTTGTTCAGTCTATAGGCTTTATATCTCAGTAGAGCAAATAAATCAGTGTGGGTATGAATTTCCTTTCCCCTGAGTCATTGGGCTCACCTTTACTTACTTAGTACTTTGGAAGAGAAAATGGTTTGACTGCACTGTTCCTGCTTTCTTCAAGGTTTCTCTCTAGGACGTACAAAGTCCTGCAAAAATTGCATGTGTCAATCTGGTTGCACTCCGTGGATCCTGGTGCCTCACAGCACCATTTGTCTTCAAAAATTTAGTGACTCCTTGCAGAGTGGGACCTAAAGTGGGTTCCTCTCCCTGCCTCAACCTTGCTCTGGTGCTCATCCAAGAAATAGAATCCCATGTGACAAGGCCAGACCTTCCAGCACTGCAGGATGAGTTCAGTCTTTAACTGCTGATCACAAATGTTTTCACTAAGCAGAGACATGTTGATTGCCTCTAATTGCTGAGAGTTGATCAGCTCTTGAAGCAGGGAGAGGGAGCTTGCGGGGTGAGGCTGCTGTTGGCTGAGGGAGATGGCAGAAGCAAAAGACCACAGTTAAAGGAGAAGAAAGGAAGAGTTTAGAAAAACCGTTCTTGTCTGGTTTTATAACTGAGTAATGGCAAGTAATGCTGGTTGCTGGTCACTGATGGGGATTCGTCTGGATGCTAGAAGTAAACCCTTTCTAGACGTTATCATCTGTCTAAGATTAATTAGACTGCAACATAATTTGCAGTTGCATTGTATGTATAAATGCTGTTTGTATGCAGCTGATTCCTTCTGATGGAACATGTTGAGTATGCCAGAATCAGTCCAAGTGCAGTGATCCAGCCCAGCTGGGGGTCACATTTTCTGGCTGCAAGAACCCATTAAAACTGGAATGCCTTGGAAAGGAGGAAGGAGAGCCTTCCCTCTGCCCAGCTGCACAAGGGATAACGACTTCACAGGGATGTGGCAAGAGTTAAATCATTACGTTTCCAAAATGTTTCAAAATTTTTGGATGAGAGTTGCCGTAGGAGTGAGAACGAAGTCGGTGTCACACTAAAGCTGTCCAAGTCTGACAGCTCAGAAAGAGCCGGAGATGAAAAGAGTCTTTGGAGTTGGTCATTGTAAGTGCACGTTGGACCCGGGAGATCCTGTTCCTGGTGCTTAACATTAATGTGTTTACTTTATGGCAGTTTATATCTTGGGTACCAATGAAAAATTAGCGTAGAGGAAAAGCAATGTGAATGTACCTTCTCTACTATGTACACACATAATTAATCATTTTATGCAAACTGAGGAAATTGTGCAGAGAAGGTGCAGTTACAGCAACAGGAAATGGGCTGTTTTAAGAGGTCTTTGTTGTGCTTTTTCAGCGTGTGGGGGGTGACTTTAAATGGGGAAGGCTTATTATATTAATAACTCAGGAAACAGTAAATAAATAAAAAGTGAGACAGTTAATCTAAATTTAAGTGCCAGGGCTTGGATCCAACTTTGTAGGATAACACAGGAAACTCCAAAACTTGTAGCGCTTTTTTTCAGAGAAAGTTTATCTCGGTGTTGCCGTCCGGCAGTGAAGGATGGGGGGCCCCAGGGGCTGGTAGTTTATGCAGCCACAGTGGTGCAGATGGATCAGGTTGGTGGCTGAGGTGGGTCTCTGCTGCTCCACTCACCCAAGCTCGTGGCAGGAGCTGTGAAAGATGAAAAGGTGCCCCTCTGCTCTGCCCTGGTGAGGCCCCATCTGGAGTACTGCGCTCCCCAGTTCAAGGACAGGAAACTGCTGGAGAGGGCACAACAAAGGGCCACAAAGATGATTAAGGTCCTGGAGCATCTCTTCTATGAGGAAAGGCTGAACGACTTGGGTCTTTGTAGCCTTGAGAAGACTTAGCGGGGAGCTGATCAATGCTCACAAATACTTAAAGGGAGGGTGTCAGGAGGACAGGNNGCCCAGTGACAGGACAAGAGGAAATGGGCACAAACTTTAGTATACGAAGTTCCGCCTAAACATGAGGAGGAACTTTACTGTGAGAGTGGTAGAGCATTGGAAGAAGCTGCCCAGAGAGCTAGTGGAGTCTACTTCTCTGGAGACATTCTAAACCCACCTGGACAAGTTCCTGTGCAACGTGCTGTAGGTAGACCTGCTTTGGTGGGGGTGGTTGGACTAGGTGATCTCCAGAGATCCCTTCCAACACCATATGATTCTATGATTCCATGATTCTGTGAAAAGTCTCAAGTTTTTTTAAGAGTTTCTAAGCTGATTGTTCATTATGGTTTATTTCATTTTTCAGGGGAGAAGACGAGAGGGAAAATAAATCTGAGTGATGTGCTTCTTCTGGATGTGGCTTGGACCATCCTCTGTTGCACGCTATTGCAGAGAAGTTCATGCAATTAGTTGGTCATAAGGGTGATCAGATTAAGGTTAAGGTCTGTCATAACAACATGTATTGACAAGTGCTCTTGTTCATACTCTTAGAAGAAGAATGGTGAATGCTTAATATAATAGCTTAGAAATACATGTTTATGAAACTTCGTTTTCTAAAACCACACAGCTTTTAATGAGCCATTTTGTTATGTATAACAAAGAAAAAGATGAAACTTGCTATAAAAGACCCACCTGTAACTTCCAGCATGAGTGAATGTTAGGTAGAGCTAGTCATTACTGAAAGCTACTCACAAGTGTAATTAAACTCTTTAAAGTAATGACTCCCAAAGGAATAAGTTCCTTTAAGGAGGAAAGTGATTTTACACTCCCTCCTCCTATTTAAGAAGACTCAGGTGTATTTTGTAATCCTTCCAGGCAGTTCTTCATCCAACAGCTCTTATGTAGTCTGGTACTCTTCAGCTGACCAACATCTTTTCACTGAAATTTATATAGTAATTTGTTTGCAGACTCTGGGGTGATCTCTAGTTATTGACCAAGGGAGGTTGTTCAGATGTTTTATTATTTTGGAATGCCCAGCTGACACATCTCTAATATCAGTACAGTAATGGGGTTTCTGAAAATAGGAATGATGTAGTACATAAGAGTAGTAGAAAGACCACTAGAGGCCAATATGGCTCCCTTAATAAAATTGTATGGTATGGATTTTGTAAGACATTTAATAGCTTGCAAGAACCTCATTAAAATATGTATGTTTAAATGAGGGAAAAGGTAATAGAGTTCAAAGACTTAGCTTTCAGCATGCAATTTTTGCACTTTCATAATTTTTTTCAATTGGTGGTTTTGTCAATCAATTCTGTTTGTCTTTTTCTGTTTGTCTGAATTTTTTTGAATCAACTGTCCTTATTCCCACTTGGGGATTTCTTTTTTTTTGTTTGATTTTTTTTTCTGAGAGAAAAATTAAGTTCACCTTCTCTCCCTCTTTGAAATTCACAGTGAGCTCAAATTCCTTGTGTCTCCACATCAGACACAGGGCAGCAAAATGCTGCAAAAAGTGGTGGAACGTGAGTCAGTGGATTTTCTGAAGAAGTATTTCCAATATCATGCCGTAAAGATGCCTGTTGGACTGATTTTCTGATGTTACTTCCATCTTTTAGGGAGCTGACCTACATTTCCTTCCCTCTGCCCCTCATATTTGTGTAGGTGTATGTGAATATGCAGACATACATATAAATATATACATGTTTGTTTATACAAACCCGTACAAGCCACACTGTAAATACACATGGTATAAAGATAAACTAAATGGTGCCATTTGTACCATGTCACATGCATTCTCTGTAACTGTGATTCTCCTTTATTTTTTGTTCCCTTGCCGCGTTTTACCTGCCTTGCACAGACATTTTTAAACTATTGTTCTTGGAGCTGAGGTTGCTTTGGATGATGGTTCATTCCCTTCCACCCCAAGACTGAAAATTTCTTGATCTTTTAGTGATTATATTCTCAAGCCACAGTAGTCACCAGGAGAAAAATATATTGTTTTGCTTTACAGATTTGGAACTCATTTTAATGTAATATCTGCCAACACTTAATTTAAAAATATTTCAAACATCATATATTGAATTTCTGGGAGTTTTCCAGTTGATGTGAATGCTTTTTCAGAGGCATTGCTTAAAATTTGGGAAAGATATTATTTCATTGGCCATGCTTCTATTAACATTAATCAGAGTTTAGTCATGAGCAAGAATTACAAACCTTTCTATCTTTTTGATAACATGTATAATATTAAGACAAACTTTTCTGTTTTGACACCATTCTTGCATTTCTCATAATATTGCTGAGTCTTGATTCACCAGGCTTTGATTCACCCCCACAAAAAAATTAAGTGTATTTTCTCGTCTCCAGTATTACTGCATCAAATACATTTCAGAGGAACGGAAGCCATTAAATGTGTTTTGCGCTCGCGTTAGGCAGACAAATGTTTTTGATTTCCTTTCCTGTTATGTGATATAGTCCCAAAATAAATTAAAGGGAAAGACTCTGCTTATTAGACTCACTTCATTATTTTTTTTTAAACTAGAAAAGAATTTAACAGTGCTACTTGATATTGATCCCACTTTTCTGCAGTTACTCTGACCCTGTCTTCAGCTCTTAGGGATTTTACTCTGTTCTTCCTCCAATTGTCCGGTGAAGAATAAGGTTGCAATACACAAGAGTGACTATTCTCTGCCAAAGCTCTTTGGTTTTGTGCGATTGTGCAAAATTCTGAAGTGCACAGACATAATTCGATGCCAGTCATAGTGTTCCTTATGAACCCTGTAGGTGTACTCGGACACTGAGACTACATCCTGAATAGCAGTTTTTTTGTGACAATGCCAGGTCTTTCCATAAGTATGTTTTCCCCCCTTCTTTTTTGATAAGAGGAAAATGGAAGAGAGAAAAGCTATGTTCTTGGAGGAAAAGGCTTAATCCCCACCCTCAGGATTTCAACAGTATCTTTGCAAAATCTGTGACCTGATCATGCAAAGTGCTGCTAAAACTTCATTCCTGCTTGATTGTGAGACGTCTGCAGTAAAAAAATTTCCATGTGTGAATGGTCTAAGCTTATAATTTACACTGTTATGCATTATTCTGCTCAAATTAATTTATAAGTTTAATTTATGTAGGCTTTGCTCTGCTACCTACTGAGAACTGCTAATGTAGGTTTTCATTTGTTGTACAAAATTATCACTTTTCTCAAATAGTAACTATAAGTAGTCAAACAAACTGCTAGTGGTTACATGTACCGTAGTATTTTTTAAACCAAATATTTCTTGGTTTCTCAGTGTATTTGTTTAATGGATGCATTGTGGTTTCATATAATACTATGGAATATTCTACAAAAAAAATTCTCACTAGGACTCTACTCAACCATGAGAAAGTTGCCACTTTTCTCTGTTACTGTCGCTATTCCCATTTCACAGACGACATGACGAAGGCCACACAGTGAGTCAGTGGCAGAGTCAGAGGAAAAGAATTTGGGGGTCCATATTCTCAATGTTCATTTGTGATTTATTCCTAGGCAAAATGATTAGATAAAAATGTAAACCAAACCCAGAAAAACAACTATAAGAATATTGAAAAAGGAGAACATGACTAAAATCTTGTGGGAAGTGAGAAAAAGGTCAAAGGGAGTTTAAGTGACTTGTAGTCATCTTCTGATCCCATATTTAAAATTTGGGCAAAATGGACCTGAACAGGACTGAAGTTGGTTTTTAGTGCAAGATTATGAACTTTTGCACAGTCAAGTTTAAGGTAACCTTAGCTTGAGAGAAATTAAAGGGGAAAATGCCTTTTCCTGTTAAGTGAAAATGGATCTTTTAACAAAGTTTAATCTCATCAGGTGCCATAAACTTGTCCCGTTGCAAGAACTATGAAACTAATGGTGGTGTAGTTGGGTATCTATACTGTGTTCACACACACATCTGGTGCACTCGAGTCTCTGATACTCCATGTGGTCCAGGACCCAAGCTAATCTCAGGGTAGCTAAGGTTATGTGCAGTTTGAAACAATGAACAAAACGATGGACCAACCTGACCCAAGATGCCTGGCTGAGCTCCTGGCCATCTTGCACATACACTATTAGGCTAATTGGTGTAGTAACTTTCCAAATTTGTATGTCAGATGATTCCTAAGGTCCTCTGGTAGCTCTTGCTGTATCCAGACTGATTTGTGTACCTAAGCCACCTATTAGCATCCTAGGTTGAGAATCAACTCTAGAGACTCCCAAACAGTTCCTGCTGCAGAGCTGAGCAAATTGTTGGTGCATGAGACACTCACTCGTAAAGGGTTGGTAGAATGAAAGTTTCTGGGGGAGCAGAAACGGGACAGTATTCTGTATGTAGAGATGGTATTTAGGGTTATTTTGACTGTAGTTTAAGAAAACTCAATGGTTGTGTATATGCTATAGTGGTCATGTAGGACCATTGGCAGGTGAGTTTTTAGGAACTGAGCAGAAGAAGAATTCAGCAGCTCAGGGGAGAACCTCTGACTAGCTGGACATGCTATTATTAAGTCTCCTGTTACCTTTCCAATGGATCACTCTCTATGAGAGACTTGGGTAACATGAGTGCTGCCCTATGCCAAGACCTCAGTAACTTAGGCTTCTTTTTGAAACACACTCAGTTCACGAGTGCCTGTAAAACATTATGAATCATTCTGTAGTCTTTTTAGCATCATTACAGGGCAGACTTAAGGGTCATTATGCCAAAGGAACAGCCATGCACATGATGCATATCTTGAGGCTAGGATTCATTTCCTTTTTAATATGTAGTTCGGTTAGTAAGGGGGGATATAACACCTGAATAAGAGGCTGTGAGACTTTTTAACTTACTTAAGGCAGAGGAGAAATCACTAACAGCCCAAACTGTAATGTTTACAGCCAGTTGTGCAAAATAAGTACTAATTAATGAATTGGCTTTGTGGGAGCCAATAATAACTTGACTTCTCCTTCTGTGAATAATACTGCTCCATTAATATCATTCATTCAAAGACAGACCACAGCTGATATTTATGAGCTTGTCCCAGGTCCTTTTAATACTTATATGACACAGTCTGGGAAGAAATGTGATTGCATAATGCAGATACAGGTATGTATTTCCTTTCACAGATACATACTTTGTCTAAACTACTTCTGAAAATATAAGGTGCCTTTTTGTAAGAATATGAGACTGAATTAATTTTGTATCTGTGTTGAAAAGGTCACCCAGAATTGGGTTCACAGGTGCATAGAGAAATGTGCCATTGATTTCAGTTCAGATACAGTCCTACAAATGTACATCTTTACAAACCGAGGGCTAAGTATTACTCTGAAACTTTGTATTTTGGTTATCTTTTCAAAATTTTTGCTATTCACTCAAGGAATAGCCCCTCAGAGAGGAAAGCTGCCTTGTGGCCCTCCACAGCAGTCTTTTGGTTAGCTTGAAAAAAGTGCAGATGATGAGACTTTGACTCATCATCTGTGTTGACTGTGGTGTTTTGCTGGCTGGAGGGAGAATGAGGAAGATGTTTAGAGCTCCTGCATGGATGAAGAACACCCTATCATTCCTTTATATTTCATAGCAAGAGAACTGATTCTTCTTGCTGTATGTCATGTCAGATTTTTAAATGAAACTCTAATGTGCAGAAAATTTCTTTCTGTGTATCCCTGATGAAAGTAAATAGATGATGTGGTTGAAAAAGTAGGTAAGAAGATGAACGCTGGGAATGAGGTCTCTTTCAACAAGCTACAATCACATAATCTCTGTGGTGTTTCCACAGAGTGCTGGCTAGACATTGGTCTTTCAGGATTTTTGTCTTCAGGTTTTCATTTGGTTTATGGAGGTTTACTCTCTGGCTCGGGAATCAATTGTGCCTCTTTGCAATGCAATGATACCATATGTTTTGTCTTCAGATGACATGGAAGAAGAAGCCAATTTCTAGTGTATTCAATAATTTTAATTCAGCCAATTTTAACAGTGGGAACATTATCTTCGTAATACATAAGCTATTGGCAGTCCTCTGTTGTGAAGCCAGAAATTTGTTATCAAAGCTTTTAAAGAGGAAAAATGTATATATTCTTTATATTTGATTACAATGTATACGTTTCAGTCATACTTTGTAAAACTCTTATTCAAGTGTGTGTTGCATATTCTTCTCATAAATGGTCATGTTGTCAGCACAGGATTGTCATACACTGAGAGTTGCTGGCCACAATATATATATGGTGAAAACTTATGCTAAGATCTGCATCAAGGGTGTTTGATTTTGTTGGGTTTTAACGTCTATCCCAAGTTGCTTTTGGTTTGTTTTTTTTTTAAATAAATTAAATATGCTCAGGAATCTTTAATTAGAAATGAGTGTATTCAGTTTGCCTAGTTTCTAATCTACCTGAACGTAGGGAGTTTAAAAATTCATTTAGAAGACAAATGTTCTTGAGCTTTTTTTCTTCATGAGTGATTAAGTTAAAAAACAAAAAAGAACAAAAACAAGCTTTGTGAACAATCCAATACACATATGAAAAAGTGGATTAGAAAGATGATAGAGCAGCAAAATGAAAAAGGGATGGTTCTCTCTTTCCCATAAAAAGTTAGACATAGAAAATAAAAGAATTTCACATCTTAAAGTAGATACATGTAGCATTCACTTTTATGGTAGCTGAGCAATTTTGAAGGAATACATACAGGATTATCTTCTTTACTTACACATATAGGCTTTTTCTTAGTTAGAAAAGGCTCTGTTTTTAAACTGAAGTGCTCTTGGGAAACAAAAATGGTTTAAATTGAAGGAATGAAATTTTATAGACTCATGCTAGTTTGAAAACCCAAACAATTGTCTAAGAGGACTGCAAGCTCTGGACTTTGCAGCATTCATCCATTCTGGCTGTTAACAATTATCATAAGCCCTGAGGAATTCAGGGATGATCTGAAATGCTCAAGAAACTGGAGATTTTGCTGTATGGCTGCTAGAAAAAATAGACAATGGTAATATGGTTTCAATGTGGTTTATTTTAATTTTCCCTCAGCTGTTGACTCATCATTTGGTGTGCAAGTGATATTTCCATATTCTGCTGGAAGTGTTGTGTCTGTTACAGGCACACTCAGCAGGGAACCTTAAGGATAAATGTACTTATCTTGCGGTGGTGCGTGATCAATGTTACACATGGTGAGACTTCAGTGTCTTGTCTTCCAAGCCCTCTTGTTCTCCTGAGGAGATGGGTACAGTCAGCACCTCTGTTTCAGGAGTGCATTCTTCGAGTGCAGATAAATGTGACAAGAACTTCAACCTCCCCATCCCTAAACACGATTTAAGAAGACTTTTGTTACCTTCCTTACATGGAAAGAGTGCATCCAAAGGGCAGAGGATTGTGCATATCTTACTATAAATTCACCTCCTAAGGCTGGGAGAGGGCCTGTGCAGGGCAATTTAGCCAAATCCAAAGTCTTCTGTGAAAATTGTGTGCATCTATGGGGAATGAACTGAAGGGCGGCAGCTGTGGCCTTCATTAACTAATAGAAGAAGAGCCCATGGTGCTGTTAGGTGGTTTTATTTTCTGTGAAACTAATTCCATTCTTTCTGGACCTGTTACATACAGAGGCATTAGTTCTTCTAGAAAATCAAGAAGAAATTCTTTTTTTCATCCACATGGTAGGAATTGGAAGCTATCCTATGTTCAGCTTGCATTCTGGCCTCAGACACATGTTCCTTAAATTTTCATAGTAAACTTAGTTTCTGTAGTAGTTGTGCCAGAAAGAAAGCCAGTTAATCTGGATGTAGCTGATAATTGTAACTTATCTATGAAAGGAAGTATCCAAGAGCACTATAACATGCCTGATAAAAAACTTCAGTTATCTACATTTAAATACCCTCCTAGATCAACATGACAAACAAATTTCTTTAAGAAAATAGATTTCTATACAACAGGCTAATATAATAGCCCTTGTCACTGTCTGGATGATGACCACTCAACTTTTGGATGGTGATCACTTTCTCAGTTGTCAAATATAGCCAGAAGTGCTTCCTGAACTGTTAGTGATCAGGGGGACTGGAGCATGGTGGTTATCACCTATGCTAGCTGGGATTAAAATGCCAGCTGGAAAGTCACTGCGACAGCGAAAGTTCATATTTTCTTTCTGGGGAATAGGTTACATACTTTATGTAAAGATTTGGGAAAGCTTTCCCAATCATTGAACTCAGCAGTCCACTCATTGCCTCTACATCATATTTTTGGGAAGTTAAAATATGTTTATGTTTGGTCATGAAATGTATTTTGGAGAAGCAGTGCTTTCTAATTTTCCTCCCACAGTCCTATTTGTCTCTACTCAGCAACCATGTGGTTTCCCTTTTGAAGTGAACTGCTTAATTGCAGGTCTGGTTGGTGTATTGAATGCCAGGCCAGAAGAGCTACTGCTATGACAGATTTTGCCAAAAAAAAAAAGCCTCACTGCAAGTGATTCTGAACTGTGAAAAACAGCAATGGGATTTTAAATTGCTAGTTCATGGGCATATCATTGTTTTCAACACTTTTTGTTGTTTTCACTCTTTGTGGTGTCATACAACCAAAAAACCAAAACCAACCCCACCGCTGCCAGTATTTGCTGTCATTGTTCATGGGAGAGACAAACTTGGCCCACAGCCAGTAGAAGGCAAAAATGTAAGATGACCCAAACCAAGGAAGCTCTGGCATCTCCTTGGAGTGGTATTTTGTGGGCTGTTTCATGACTTGCACTTAGTGCAGCTGAATTGCACAGTCCAGTTTTACTGGACTAGTAGATAACTTGTGAATATCTGAAGATAACACTTCTGCTTGCCCTAAGAGGGGATTAAAAACTAAAGTTGGATCCCATCCATTCTTCTGTTTTGGGGTTTTTGGCTTTTTTTCCTGAGGAGAACAGATGATGAGTTCAGATCAGAAGTGAAGAGAGGGAGACAGACATTTCCTTAAGTTTTACTTTTTTCTCTCTGCCTGCCTGATTTCAGTTGAATTCTGGATATTCTTCTTGATTAAATATGTTTTTCTGCTGCAGAACTCTATCTTGAATTCAATTGCCAAGATAATTCATCAACATGTGTATCTCCAGAGTTATGAATCCTGTTTGCAGCCTCAAGAGATACTTAAAGTATTGAACAAATAAAATGAAATTACCAGATGAACCGCAAAGAATATTGTTCTATGATTTTTTTCTTGTGAAGGTGAAGACAGGTACAGAATAGACCCACATCATATTCAAGGTTTTGAGGTTCAAACAAAGAATCAGCAGATCTTCAAGAAAATGTGTAATTCAGATTCATCTGGACCATGAATATAGACCATAGCAATATGCCGGTAATTAACATAACAATTACTATGGCAACTCCCTGTATTTTTTCAACAAGATTCTTGATTCTGGAACTGTTCCATCTAAAAATTATGCTCGATAAAAGTATTTGCCCAAAAGACTAGGAGTTCCGTAGGATTCAAAAATTTTCAATTAGTAGTATGCTTCAGATAAATATTTACATGTTCAGTATTTCATTTCCCCATAATAAATTCACAGAAAGTTGGGGGCACTTGGTGACTGGTAAGAGTCCATGAAATGTGAGTGCAATGCAGGTCATACAATAGGAATAAACCCATGAGCTGCATGAACTGAATGCTGTGGTATGTCTGGAAATTAGGAGTGCTGTAGCGATATGCAGAGAAAAACACATTTTCTTTTGTGGAATGCAAGAATTATTAATCAGTAATCTCTTTCTAAATTGCATTTCCAAACCACATAGATCAGAGATATATTTATGGTATCTTGGTTCATCATAGTGCAGTTGATTTTTCCAGCTTGTACTTACCAATTTTGGAAGAATCCTTCCTACTGGTGAAGTTTCACAAGGGAAAAAGCAAATAAGATTTAGACCGTGAAAATTCTTAACAAGGTTTCAAACCTTTCCCCCACTTTTTAAATGATTTTGACATGCTTACTACTTACTGAGAGATGTACTGTGGTCTGTGGCTTGGATTTCTATGCATTTTTATGCTTCAGTATTTTCTTTCTTGGTGGCTTTTGGTGATTCCAGAAAATTATATACTGGTCTTTAATTTTGGGGTAGAATGCAAGGGTAGGCAGGAGCAAGGAAGTTCATTGCATCATAAGGTAAATGAGGTTGCTTCTGATGCATCATCTGTTCATGTATGTTTAAAGGAGAATTTTATTCTAGTATTTTCTCTTCGTAGATTTCCAAACCTTCTCTGTTAAGATATGGATCATTTTACTGAAGCATCCTTTAAATATAAAAATTATTAGTTTTCCTCTCTCAGAGGTAACAATGCTCCAGTAAAAAGCAGTTGATACACAAGAGATGTGAACTCTATTTAAAAAGTTGAGAATTTTTGCTTGTAGTGCAGGAGAAGGAAACATCAGAATTAAGGTCCAGCTAAAGAGTGTTAAAAGCAATAGCAGTGAATCGTGAACACTTTTTGGTTCTCTTTGATGTGAAGAACCTTCTACACTGCTTTGGTAACACCATAGGTTTTAGAGAGGGTATAAATTACACAGGAGGAACTCAGGGAGGACTGAGCATTTAATTTATCTCAAGCTTTTGCAGTCAGAAATACTGAGTGAAGAATTCAGTAACACGCTCTTGTGGAATGGAGAAAAATGGTAAATCGTAATATGAAGGAAGATGCCTAACTGCTGGGAGAAAAGCATCAGAACTGCTTGAAGACTCTCGGTGTGGCTGGTTTTCATGCCCTGAGTATGGGGCAACACTCCAACTGCTGTAGTGCGTCTGTTTATATAATGCAAATATATTTACCTTTATCAGTCATGTTTATAATCTCATTTTTAAAAAAAACAGTTGTTTTTTTTTTTCTGGCAAGATGCATTTCCCATAAAATCAAGTTGATTGACATCGACATTAGCGGTATGGCTGCTTTCTAAGTGAATATGTCCCATATCAGCCTCTCAAATATTTTGTTTAGATCAAAATCGTGCTAACTGGGCTACGATTTCTTATCGTATGTTGTGTATGCTTATTAAATTCTATTTTCCTAGACCTTTGAAATTTCATCATCATTCAGAACTTTGTTAAAAGTACTTTTGTCTCTATTTAGAGAATTCGATTATCCTCTCAGTGATGTTAAGAACATTTTGTTTTAAAAGTAGTAACTGTTTCTTAACATCCTCTGTGGCTGATGGCAGAATATCCATTAGATATTCTGCAATGTCTAATTCTGCAATTAGATGATAGGAAATCTTTTTCCCTTGCATTGTGAAAGACAAGGCATCATCCTAATTTGGGTGATTATCTTTAAAGAATCTCTTGCATAATTCTCCTGGCTACCTGCTGTTTTTTCATTCATTCATTAGTTTTTACCATCACACACCTCTATTACCTGGCTACATCTTTGTAGTCACTCTTATAAGTGTCTGTGTTTGGTATGATTACTTATTTTACCTTCGTCTCCTTTATTAACCAAGGTAGTTTTCCCTGGGAGGAACCTTCACTCATGAATGTGAAGCTTTTGAGGAATTCCCAGCTATTATTTGTGTTTTACTGGTCTTTCTCCAGTGCTGCTGACAGTGGCCCAAGTGACTGCTCTGAAAATGTGCACCACGCAAAGCTGAGGAAGGAAATGACACAGAGAGATCAAAGCTGAAGAGAGGCCAAAGAGTATAATGAGATCACTTCAGAGCCCTACAAGAGGCTCCTCATTGCTACAGTCTTTGAAGAACAGATACTTTGGTGCATCTTTACCTCAGAGATACTTTCTCACGTTAAGCTTGATGGCAGAATCGAGTAACAGGCATTTACAGTGATAAACAGCAAAAAATACCAGGGGTTTTTAAAGTCAAATTTTTAAAGTCTTGACTTCTTCCATTAAAAATGGTATACCACATTTTTTCATTAGAGTGAAAGTTATCACAAACAAGATTCATCCCCCCAAATGGAAGATACTTTTCTTTGTGCAATTCTTGTTAAAATGTATTTCATAGTGTTAAGAAAGCACAGACACTCTAAGTCACCTTTACTTTCTGTTGTCTGTATTGGCTTTAAACTTTGACTTTCTGAGAGGTCTTCCCTAACATGTCAGGTTCTGATTTTCTTCTGAGTTTCATTTGTTTTAATAGAACATATTACTGTATTTCTTTCCTTTGTTCAATATCCGGCCCTTTATGATAATCTTCCTACTTAGTCATGGCTGGGTGAACTGAACAGCTTGGGGCTGTATTTAGAGTGATCTGGACTCAAATAAAAAATATGCTGATAACTGCTGAAAGATCTACATAAGTTATTTGATCTACAGAAGACTTGAGAACCCAATAATGCAGCAGGAATCTTCTCTGCTTTTGTGTTTCTGTTGTGCTGGGATGCTATAACAATTCAGCACGTGATGGAAGCCGGGAAGCTGGGAGTGAGACTTTGTACCAGCTGCTGCGGCACGATCAGTAATGTGGTTAAGCTTCTTTACACTGTGGGGAGAGTTGCTCATGGTATTTTATTTTATTTTATTTTATTTTATTTTATTTTATTTTATATATATATATTTTTATTTTAATTTTTTAACCGGAAAATGTATTTACTAAAAGCTCTGAGCTGCTTAACAGCGAACACAAAAGTTATGGTATTGCTGGGAATGGAGCTGCCCAGAGGTGGAGGTGGTTCTCTTTCAAATGCCTCCATGGCAGAGGCAAGTCCATCCAAGTCTCTTTACCGTAGTCTTTTCTTCTAGCAGAAGTCTAGGAGCAAACACCAAGTCAGCTTTGAAAACATGTAAGATCTGGTAATCCAAAAGGATATAGTGGGGCATCTAATGCATACAGCTCATCTACTTTTTTCAGCTTTATGCCACTAATTAGATAGATTAGGGGCCGGGTGGAAAGTCTGGCAGTCTGGAAACTGAAATGCAGAAAAATAAGGAATGAAAAAATTTCGTGATGATATCTGCACTATTTTTTCCACAGAAATGCCACATAATTGTAGAATCAGGTAGTCGTTATATCTAAAAGTTTTCTGCTTTATCAATACACATTGTTTTTCCTTACTGGCATTTGAAATCCAGCTTGGAACAAGTGAGGAAAAACCGTACCTTTCAGTACCATATCTGTACTAAGTGCATTTTCACGTAGGAGGAAGTATATCATGGGATATTGCTGGAACTAATTGGTAGTTTTGTTAAGAACCTCTATCTGCTTGCATGCACTTTTGCAGCCTCTAAAAGACCTTCCATGATTAGAAACCGCAGCCGAGTCGTGGCATCAGATTTTCTCTTTCCAAAGAATGTTACCTTTCTCTGCATTATAGGCAGCCAATGGATTGCCTTATTTTCATGTAGCCCTTTCAAAGTATTGCTGGCATCAAGGTGGTTTTAGAAGAAAGCTGTTGTATTCCTCTGTTCCTCTCTCTGTTGATTTTGGGTCAGCTCTGGGTTCTGAGGATGCCCACCTCCTCCTTTCTGCACCCAGGCTTGTCTGAGCAGGAGCAGACCTAGAGCTCAGTCTGCACTTCACCCGGGGGGGAACAGGCAAACCTTACCAACTGTGCATGTTGCAGAAAAAACCAGCAGCCTGTAAATTCTCAGAACAGTTATCAACCCAGATTATGATACCACCTTTGTGAAGAAAATGTGGAATAAAATGCAAAAAAAAAAAAAAAAGTACAGCAGAAGATGAGTAAAGGCTTTAAGAACCCATGAGAAAAATCTCCAGTTTAGCAACATAAAGGCAGCCCAGTGTTTTAACCCACAAAAGAAAAAGCCTTCCAAATCTGAAACAAAGAAGATTTTTCAAAACCGTGCAGCTCTTCTAACTTCAGTTTCAAAAATCAGTTACCAGAGGTGACTGTATTTCTAATATGGTTTTATTTAAAAGCTTTTAAACAATGTTGAGGAAAAAAACCTGCTACTCGGCTTGACCTTAGCTCGGTGTGTTAGCAGTACACATGGTAGGAGGCCTTTTGGGTAACGAGAAGCAGCTGTTACTGCCCTCAGCACATAATCTACAAAGCTATTCAGTGGAAGTGAATAACTATTTATTATCCCTTTTCTTGCAAAACTTTTAGGACTAAACAGTAGGTTCATAAGCATGCCAGAAATAGCACCTCATTTTCCATTGAATAAGGTCAAAACAAGCCATTGAAAACTGATGATCACCTACTTTAGGAAATAAGAGATGCATGAAATATCCAATGCAAACGTGGATGAAATATCCAACCACATGTGGACACCACACTGTCCGGCACTGCAAAGTGGGTAGGTCCTCGAACCTCACTGCCAGTTGTTGTTTGGATTTTTCCTGAGTGACATCACTACTGAATTTACTGTTTGGTAAATGATACATAATAGATCTCCTTTTCTCAAAGGAGTTTTTCAAAAGAAAGGGAAAATGATCCTCAGGGAGAGTAGATCAAAGGCAAAATTTACTCTCAGGACACGCTTTCTGTGCTATTTTTCTTGACAGTGGCATTGAGAGTTAAAAATTAGGTAGATATTAAAAATCAGGCTTCTGTTTTATCCACAAAAGCTTATGCCTTTCATAGGCCTGTGCGAAAATCTGAAGGACATGTTAAACTTTCCTCTTAGTAGGGTGTAGCTCTTTCTCAGGAAAGTCTGAAGTCAAAGTTTTTCTTGCTCTGCCAGACTGAAGCAAGAAGAGGCTTCCTAAACCCATGTGTACAAAAATGATAAAAGCTGATATAATAACTGCTGATACCATTGCTAGAGGATTAGACTAACCAGAATTACTGACATTAAGTCCTACAGATCTCTGCAACTATCAACTACAATAGCTTCCAGAATTTCTTAGCATGGCAAATTAAAAGCAAGGAATTTGTGCGAGAGAGCAATGAGTCTCATATGAATCTGTTGCTGAGTACTAAGTTCTCCAAAATACACAAACATAAAGTTTTCAACATAATTTCACAAATTCCATCTGATTTAATGGTTACATTTGCAAAAATGAAAGAGGAAAGATCCTTAATAACTAGCTTTAATTATAGTCAGATTTTGCCTGCTCTGTTGTCACCAATATTTCTGGTATCCATTAGAGTGCAGTCCAAAGAGTTACATCAGGTTTAAATCTATCATCCAGCACTGTCTGTTGTAAAAGTGGAGATATGGGCAGTGGGACTTTGTGAGCAGGTGAGCAGACAACAGAAGTAGCTGGGGAACCAACCAAGAGGTGTGTGTGTTTTACATCTCCTGGAAATTGGGCCACCAGTTAAAAAACATAAAATGTTAGAGATGTTGGAATAAAGCACAGTGAATTTGCATTGTAGCATGTGATTTTAATTTGTTTTAAGAAAAAAAAAAACCTCAAACCAAGAAGCCAAAAGAAAATTGACTACTCACAGCAGTTCTGAATTCTCTGAAGTAAGGTGGAAAAGATTTGTGAACACATTGTTATAAGTTAATTTCTTTACCAAACAGACAACAAACTTGAAGTCTGACATGGCAAGTCTTGGATATCCATCGTGGTTAATAGCAGCAAAGTTTTAAATACAAAACTCTGTAGTAGAGAAATCAAGAAAGCTAACTTGCTTTGAGGGACTCATTACTTATCTATCTCTTGCTTTGCAGATTTCAGTTGACTTGGATGACTGGCTCAATCCTGAATCTGAAGCCCAAAAATCTATTTAAATAGTTGTACAGAGGGGGGTTATGCTATAGATTTTAATTAACATAAGACTACACCACAATGAATTTTTGTTTCCACAGTAGTTGCTACAGAAACGTGACCCACCTCTAACCTTAAATACTGCAAAATAAGTATGAAAATGACAGAGCAGTATTTTCCATTTACTAGTACTGAGAAAATTGGAAGCATATGTTTAAGCTGCATGTCATTTTTTCCCTTTTTGTTTATCTGATAAAATTCAAATGAGAGCAGGTTCAGGCCTTATTAGCTCCTTCAATACCTAAAGGACTCCTGCTTACACCCAACTGCTTTTGTTTTCATATTTCCCCGGTTGCCTAATTATGCAGTGAAAAGGAACCCCTGAGTCAGGGTCCATATAGGTGATACCTCCCCCAGCACAATTGAAGCTCAATTGATTTCAGCAGAGATGCTCCAGCTTTGCCTCCCTGTGAGCAGGAGAAGACCCACCTGCTCCTCAGGGGCTCCGGTGTCTCAGGAGAGCATTAGCCACTAATGTCACAACAGTGACAGCAACAGTCTGTGAGGTTCTTTGGGGAAAATGCCCATCACATCACAGAAGGCATAGGAAAGTCTGGATACTACTTGCACTTGGTGCAAAGAGTGAGGAAGCTTCCCTACTTCATGTCTGTGTCAGATTGGTGCTGATGAGAGATCTCTGCTACTCACCCTCAGTCGGAGTCATTAATGCTGAGCGAAGCACACCTTGGGCTGTGAGGACCACTGGGTTGCTTTTAGAGATGTGTGGAGAAGGGATTGCTTTTAATGAGTTCTCATTGTCCTGATGGAAGCCCAAGAAGGAACAAAGCCACATGGATAAGTGTTAGAGGAGGACTGATATTTTAATACCAGCTGTATGTGCCATCAGGAGGGCTGCACTTGGTTGTTGTAGCTGCAGCTGCAGGACTGAGGGTTTGTCCTAGCAAAAAAAAACCAGCATGTCCCTCACCAGGAGATAATAGCAGTTCTCCACTGGCTCTGGTGGCAGACAGCTCATCATACACATTATACACACACTGATAAACGGATGAAATGCAAAATCCATGCTGCCCACTGCAGTGAAATTTCTGTGTCTACTGCTTGTTCTCAAGTCCTGGTCTGCAGTGCTGGATCTTCCAGTGATTGTACACCATTTTCATGATTCCTAAATTTATTTGGTTTTACCAGGCTGTTTAGAGAATATAGAGCTAAAAGTACCATCTTCGCACTTGCTTTATGCATTTCTGGGATGGCAAATTGGCTGAATACGATAAAAGAAGAGAATAAGTTGAAAGGTTACATCTTTTGAGGTTATCTGTTTTTAGAAAACAGTCTTTAATTAGGATTGGAAAGAATGATATTTCAGAAATGAAGAGTACTGAGTTTTGGGCATAATCTGGTATTCAAGCTGTTTGGCTGTGAGGACGCTGCTACCTATTTGTACCTATTTGTGTGCAAGTATGAGGCAGAGGAGCAAATCAATTAATCCATCCACCAGAAGCATGTAATTGAAAGATGCAGTTTTGCAAATGCTGAGTAGCATTCTTGACATTTTCTGTGGAGGTGTAATCTGGATCCATTCCTTGTAGGACTCCTTGCTATTGTTGCAGTGCTGAGCAAAGCCCACAGACTCCTCCATGGAGCAGCGTATACATGTGGTGGGCACACTGATTTCAAAGACTTGTCCACATGACTGTTCGAAGACCTGTGGCATTCCATCTAGTATTTGTTGGGTTTTTTTACTATCTTTCTTTGTGGTTTTTTTGTTGTTGGTTTTGTGGGTTTTTTTAAACTCCCAAGTTCTAAATTTTATTTTATTTGAAATTTGACTGGCAGTGCAGGTCAGTGAGCAGAGTCACAAATCCCTCACGCTGATGTCTCCTTTTCAGGTATCAAACACACGCATGTTTAATGAACAGAGCCCTTCAGGCTAGAAAAATAAACATTCAGATGAGACCCTTTTCCCACTGCTACCACAACCTTAACTCACAGACAAATGAAAACCTGATGAAGGATATATGACAGGACCTATTCCACTCCCCCTCAATGACCTCAATCTATCATGAATGCAACTGGCCTGTATCATGGCAAGCAACCCAGGCAACTGTCAGTGCTGCCAATAAATCACCGCAGTCCTAAAGTTATGAGCTCCCCGCAAATGTTGCCATAATTCTTGATGTTCAAGTAGTCACAAGCCTTAGGGTTGCAGGAGTTTTGAACAAAGTTCGCTCATGTTGGTGTTATGCTCATTAGATCAAAAAGAAATGTGCCCCCTCACAGAGGAAGAAATGGGAGCACGTTTATTGTTGCTTCATTCTTGGGGCAAAATGCCTGCTTTGTTCTCCTGCCGGTAATAAGCTGAGGCACCCACCATCATGAGAAGCATATGACAGATGCCTTTCGTTCTTAGAAGAACAGAAGGTTTTCTAAAAAGAGAGGGGCTTCTGGTTCCTCTGAAGTAGTTGCCATGTAAATAGTGGCTGGTAGGTAGTGCTGTGCTGAAGACAGCTTTTGGTCTGTTTTGCATAAACGGCAGTGCATACGTGGGAGTTTGGCTGAGAACTATTCCTTTTAGCTATTCTATCCCATTTCTGTCTCTTTCATCCTACCCACCATGGAACACAGACAATTTTCAGTGATGGAGAGACATTCTTTTCCACGTGTTAGCCACTGATTCTCTGCACTGATATACTAGGCATAACAATAACAGTTCATTGTCACGTAGATTTCTCCTGTGTAAATGTGATCCCAGTCGGTCCAGCACAGTCAAGTTTTGATAGATCTGAGCCCAGAAAATATTCTGTGTGGGGATAATAGCAGTCTTCCTGATGGACAGCACCACACCAGTCCTTGCATCACAGCACAGTGCCTTATAGCCTCTCTCTGTGCAAAGCTGTGTGTCGGGAGCAACGTGTTCATTCCTAACAGGGTTTAGCTGTTGCATTGCAGAACTTTTAATTTTTGAAGAGGAACAATAAAGCAATTACTTCTATGCTGAGAGGAGAGATGCTTGTGACTCTTTGATGTTTCAGCTCAATCTTTTTTTCCTTTTTTTTTTTTCTGCTTTTACGTTTCAGTGGCATTATGCTAGAGGAAGACAGCAGCTCTCTCGATATCCTCGTCCTACATGTTGTCTGTCATTTCTGTCTTTTTTCTTTCTTCAGGATGACAGATACATTGTCACTGAGCAAGCAGAGTCTTCATACCAATCAGTCAAATGCAGTTCTGCATAGATTCAATAAACTACACATTTATTGGCACACACCAGAATAAAAAGGAAAGAGGAAATAAAAATTAATTTTTGAAAAGGAGAGACTTTCCAGATGCACAGAGTGATAAACAAGGCATCCATATTCTGCTAGTACCAGGAACTTAACCTCTATTTTTAAAATCTGCTTTGAAATATGGTAGTAACAATGTTGTTATGGGTGTGAAGGTCTGGGATTAGAAAAAAAAAAAGTTTATAGGGAGGAGCTATAGCCTTTTTACAGCAGCTGGTAGAGTACGAAAAGAAACAAGCTTTAGGGCATGAAAACAATCTTTCCCAGGTCTGAGTCTGAAATGCAAATAGAAAATACCAAACTAAGGAGTAACCAACTCCTCTGTTCTTGCCTTGATTATAATAATCGATTATAAACTTGTGAGAAAAGAGGGTAGTAACATCTGAGAATTAAACTGGTAGAAATACTGGTCAAATATTCCTTCTATGATCCTTCAAATGATTCTAATGATCTAATGTGAGATTATTGTCCACAGAAATTAGCAAGGAACAATATATTTAAAATACCCAGGAAAAAAAAGGTCTATTGAAAAGGAAATAAAAAGGCTCTTTTTACCTCCTGTCCTGAAACAGACATATGTCACAGAATCTAAAACACATTTATAGAGTAATCATACTGTGAGACAGTTGATAGCAGAGTGTAACTCTGCTACAAGAGCCTGACATTCTATTCTGCATTTTATTTTGCCTTTTTTGGCATTAGGTTGATCATAAGAGCCCTCTGACTATCTTGTCCCCAGTCTCCTGGAAGACCCATGCATGGATATAGTCTATTAACTAGAGTTCCCAAAGTCTGTGAGGTCTACTCAAGTGCTTGAACATTAATGTCTGAAAATGTGCAGATCAGGGCGTAGATTTGGCCAGAACCTCATATTGTTTTGCCAAAAATCTCATGCTGCTACTTTTATAGATAGAGGTTTTTCACCTTGCCAGAAGCTTTTCTGCCCAGCAGCGGCATTTCAGCACTCTTTTTGGGAGTTTTTGGGAGGAGTTAGACAAGGGATGAAAGGACTGATGGATACACATTGCCTTATCCATGCAAATGCCCCAGCCACTGGTGGAGTCTGCCAGTGGGAAAATATTGCCCTTGAATCCTATAGCAGAAAAGGCCTTTGTGTGGGTCAAAGAGGGGATTTCCCCCACCCCTTCCCTTGTCCTGCTACAGCTGGATAAACAGGGTTAATTTTAATGTCTCTTTTTACTCAGATCCTATTCCATATGTCCTAATTAACCCTGTCTTATTCTGGCTAGAGGTTTCTGTTAACACCTTCTTTTCAGTATTTCTCGCATGCTGAATAAACAGTCTCATGTACAAAGCTCCATTAACATGCAAATGCCTAAATTACACTTTGTGTTGAACTTCATTAGTATGGAAAGATGCATTTCCCAATGGGAGGTCAGTTGGACAAGACTTAGTGCAATTATACAATTTTGGTGACAGCTCAATACCACGTGGATGAATACTGCAACATTTTCTCTGGAGTGTTTGCTTTTCTGGAAAATGAATTTTCTTTGAAAATATATTGCACTCATTTGCTCAACTTTTCTGCTGAATAAATACATTGGCAAGTAATCTTGCCAAACCAGTGACTTTGAAATCAGTTTATGAGGAGGTTCATGTCAAGTAAGATTTAAATGCATAAAGAAGTGTTTTCTAGGACCTAATTTCTAGCGTATATTTAAAAAATATTTTTCATTAGGAAACACATGCAGTATCATGAGATATGCATGTCCAGTAAAATAAATCTGGTTAGATTTTGGTACTGACTTTCAAAAGAGTTAAACAGAATGCTGGCAACCAATCTGTAGTTGAGCATTAAAAAAAAACCAAACTGCCCAAAAATAATTATAATTTATTATATAATTGTAAATCTTAAGATCAGAGTAGTTTCAAATTCATATACACAAAATGAGGATAAATTGAATAATCTAACAATTTTATTACTCAAATTCCTTTCCACCTATATCACTCATTATAAATTATTCACTTAGCTGTGGGGAATGCAGAGCATCAATACATATTATCTTCATCTCTAACTTGGAAGGCAGATGTTTTCATTATCATATTCATTCTAATGTGTAATAAAACCATATTTTGACTGGAAAATTGAAAATGAAGAAGACCTGGGTTCAGATGTGTTCTTAAGCATCCCTCTAACCTTGAGTGCTTATATTGTTCATATAGGCATACTCAATTAACTGCATTCCCAATTAAGAGTGTTGTGATTCTGATTCATAGCCATGACTTTTAGCATCAGGAGTGAGGATGTATACCGTGAAAATACTGAAGTTTTAATTGAAAATTTGCAATGCTTGTTGGAAAGGAGGAGTAGGAAAGAGTGGCGGTGGTTGCCCTGAGCTGTGTCCATGATATGGCATGGGCTGTGGTGGAATCTAACAGCTTTGGTTGGGTAGAGCTGGAGAAAGATCCTGTGGAACATCCTGAATTGGATGGTTGATAATTTTTCTTGTACAAGTGAGGACACCAGGAATGTTCTGGGAAGTCAATTAGCAGCTTTGTAGGATTAATATGATGCTTTCATCTGTGTCATTGAGCATAAATGAGCAGGGTGGTGGCAGCTTATATATTGCTGATGTTGCTGCTGACAGCGGTCTCTATAAAGTTATTCAGAAGAATGGTAAGAAATTTCAGTTATAGCATTTTTTCTTCAGTTAACTCAAACTGCTCATGATGATGCAGGGACTTTGTGGAGCCAGTGGCTTAACTGCTTATCAGTTGAGATAGTCATATTATTTATAGGAATTCCTATCCATTTTGGACATGTGGTATGTTTTGGGCTGCAACGCTACCCTGTGACAATGAATTTCACAGCTTTATTATTATCTTGTATAAAAGAATGTGTTTTAGCCTTTAATTAGTTCCTGTCAGGTCATGGAATAATCTCTTGTTTTCATAATTATTTTGAGGAATCACAAAGCAATGACTACAGTCCCTGTTGTCTTGAAATGTGAGTATTGTTTCTCTTCTGAGTATCCTCTGTGAAATAAGTACGCCAGACATTTAGTTTCTTTTCTCATGGAAGCCTTTTCATGTTGTTATGCCATTTTTTTGAGATCCTTCTATTGTTACAGCATGTCTTTTACAGTAGCCAGAGTTGTAGACGAGTATCCCACTGATTTACTGAGTGACTCCATAATCCCTTTGGTATTACTTTATGCACATATGCTTTATATATCCTTAAAAACCACATCTGTCCCTGCACATTTCAAAAGATACTTCCACAGATCTCTCCATAGTGTCACCAGAATTTTTTATGAATGGTTTTCTTACTGTAAAAGATGTTATTTCTTGCAATACATATTGTTTTGCATGTCTTTCATCTGCCAGGTTGATGTATAGCTGTAGCTTTTTCAAATCTTCTGAAATTCTTCATACTGTTTGCTCATCTCAACAAATTGAAGTAATTTTCTTTCTATTTATATTGTTTTTTTCTCTTCTTCTTACTCTTTCTGCCATTCTTGAGTTCCTTCTTCAAAGATATTATTGAATAGCTCTTTACCGCCAAACATAGTGCAATTGCAGCATCTACTTCTTTCATCTTCTTGTCTCCTATTTTCTGTAAAAAAATTGTCTATTGAAACATTAAATACATACTGCATGGAAAAATCAGGGTAATAATTTCGCTCAAAGTATTTTTAATTTTGCTTTATGCCATTGATATTGGGCTCCATCACAAAGCTATGGTATACACACCATCGTAAGCCTTTTCAAAAAGAGAAAATTGTAGATTGTTTTCCAAATTAAATATTAACTTTCTATGCCATGTGAAGACAGGTAGAGTTCTTTTAGGTAGACAAGCTGTAAAACAATAACAAGCCATTGTGTCTGAATGGGTTTTGTAGTATGTTGGTGGCTTGTAGAAAGCCTGGCTGGTTGTGGTGGCCCATAGAAAGGCTGGTTGCAAAGTCTCTGAATGTCAGGGTGAGAAGGCAATTGCTTTTGGCAGAATGTATGGATTACTGGCAAAAGACAGGGTTCCTCAACTGTGCATAAAGATTGGAGTGGAACGATAAAAGAAGCAGGGAAAAAATTTCCAGACAACGTTTTGAAGTGGAAAATGAAGCAGAAGTTGTAGAATGTTCCAGATTAAATTGTGCTGGAGCATGTGTGAAACAAATGATTTGTGTTTGCTGTGGAATTTTATTTTAAGAAAGATCTATAGGGATCTGTAATGTCTGCAGCTTACTACTGTGCACTGTAAATAGTTTAGTTTAACAGAGAAGTGGTGCCAGAAGAACTGCAACTCTAACGTCTCCAGTTCTACCCTCTGCAGAGAGCTGAAACTGCTTCAGGATCCAGTTGCATTTATTTTACCTTGTGATATATTAGAGAAGTCCCCAACTCCTGGACTGTCTTGCTGTTTTTCTACTGGAAGTGCATCTCAAATAACAGCAGTGGAATTTCTCCTGATTTATTTGAGGGTTTGAGTGCAGAACTCCTCAGCTGTACCCCTAGCAGCTAACCAATTTCAGCAGCACACATCAAATAAAAGGGAGAAGGAGCTCTTGCTGTGGAGAAGAAAGCTGGCAGAAGCTACATGTTTCAGGAGAGAGAGCTGGAAAGTGGCCAGAATATCTAAGCTGTCTTTTTAATAAAAAAATTTAAATTTAATTTTATAAGATCTTTTAGGTAACCTCAGAAAGGGACAAATCTAAATTATAGTCTAAACGACAGTTTAGATAATTTAGATTATCTAAATAATTGACTTCCAGGCAACTGATCAAAAAAATAACACCCTCCTTCCACCACCCCTCTCCCTCTGTGATAAGACACAGCACAGAAGACCAAGAATCTTAACTCTGGCAGAGACCAAAAGCCAGCAGCTTTGCAAAATGTCGCTTCTTTATCCTAGGAGACACTTTTATTTCCTAATTTTCAAGGTTAGTGAGCTTATAGCCATTTACTATGTGCAGTACTTTTCCCATACTGCTTGACAGTATGCTCCTGCTCACGAAGAGATTAAACTTTCATTTTCCTTTGTTTCTTTGAAGATTGAAAGCTCAATTGAAATAAAATCCCCCTTTTTTTTCCTTGAAAGATTAAAATTTTGATACTAAATTTTATTGAAATCAAAATCATCATTACTGTTGAGGAAAGTGATATTAAAATTAGATGTGTCTTTATGATGATCTAAGGTAGCATTCTAGCACACCATGTACAACTTTACATGCATTTCAGTAGAGCCAAGACTTCATCACTTCTTTTAAATTCTCCACACTGTTCTAGTGCTTTACAATGCAAAATAATTTTTCCTGTAGGAAATTCCTTTAGGGAATGATGTTTCAGGGAAAGCTCTCAAGCTATACTGTTCCAGACACAAAAGAAAGACTGCCTAGACTGGTTTGATCTGCAAGTGACTCTTCCATGGACATGCCATTTTCTTTAAAAAAATACATTTCAGCATCAATTTTTTGATGAGGTGGTGATCTGATGTCGGAATAAAGGCAGTGTAAAGACAGACCAGTGTTATCAACTCACAGTCAAACATACCTTCCGTATTCAGCAATAAAAACATCTGTGTTCTTCTGTCCATGTTGCTCAGCATCTTTTTATTCACATCCTTAACATTTAGGAAGTAAAGTTTAAGCATTTGCATATTGTTTTGAATTCTGTATTGAGGGAATTGTTGGGGTTTTCTTGTGAGGTCCCAGATTATGTAAAAACAACTACAATAGGAATGTCTACCAAAATCCTCTTTTTTGGGGGGGGAAGAGAACATCTTCATAGCTTCCCAAGTTACAGCAACAGCTCATTTCTAGCATCAAACACCACAATAGGTGTGTATTTCATATGTACTCTACATGAACTGCATTTTGAAGTAAATGAAGTTATACACTCTGTTCTTTAAAATCGTTTGACTCCCAGCACAACATATGTAATATCTCATAACAGACTGCAGACAGGATAATATTTCTGCCATTTGAATTACCAACAAATCTTTAAATTTATGAGTTTTACTCCATTCTTAAAAGACTGCTTGGCCATGTAATTTTCTTTTCTTGTTAAATATTGTGCACAGAGTTTATTCCTTGAAAAGTTACTAAGGGCACACTAAGGAAACCTTACCTTTTAGCAGATTTATTTTAACTGTATGATATGGGAATTCATAAGATTCTAATGCAGTTTAAACAGAAAAAAACCAACAAAACTGTTAGAATATAGAGTATTATGAGACATTCATTATTAATTCAGTTTACAAGAGTCTGATTTCTGCACTGGAGAAGTAACCAAAGGTGTGGGCATATCGTGTCTTGACTTCATCAGAGTCTACAGTCAAAACTGTCAAAAAACAGCATCTGGACCATGTATTTGTGCTGATGTTGGGTTTTCCTGTTGCCCACACTTTTCTGTAGTTGTAGACTTGGAACAGTTCAAGCAAACTCTGACCATTTCTGTGATTCAGCATCTGCTGTGCTGAGCTACATCATCCATCTGGTGATTTGAAGGGATCAGCCAGGACAAACTCACAGTATTGTGTGTGTCCTGAAGTGTTGATATAATACCTGGATGTGACATGGGACTACAATTCGGGCTGGGTTTTTCTGTGAAGGATTGTGAGAATGGTTGACTTTCACCTTTGTAGATGGGCTCAAAAGCTGCAAACTTGATTTATTTATTTTGTTCTTTATTGGGGGAAGGGAGAATGGCTGAGTTGGCCTGAATATATTTGAATATTTCCAGTAAAATGAAAAATCAAAATTTGTTTTAGATTAAATAGGAATTTTGTTTAATAATTAATGCAAATAAGCAAGCAAGTATTTAAAGTGAAAAATTCAGATGTTCTGTTGGGAAAAAAAGTATTCAAAGGTTTGAAAAGATTTGAATGAAAATGCGACTTTTTCTTACTTGGGTAAAAACATTAGTCAACTGTTAATCATGGTCTTTAGCCTGATCCTGCATTTTGCATTAGATGTTGTAGTACAAGTTTCTGCCACAACCACCAAAATATGGAGTAGGGGACAGGGATGGACTTGGGTCTGTGTTTTGCACATTAATGACAAAAGGTTCTGTCTTAAAGTCATCCAGAAGGACCTTGTGTAGCACAGAAATGCTAGAAGCAGCAATTTGAATAAATTAAGATAGCTAGAAATAACTGATCTTATAACCCTGATGCACCTATTGATTGGAGGAAGAGGAAGGTCTTGAATCTTTGAGCCTGGGTAGTGCTTACAACCAGTGATGTCAAGTACACCTGAATAGTTTGGAACACTACCGAATATTGAATAGTTGAATATAACCTTTTGTGTTCACACGGTTTTCATTTGCAATGTGATTTCCACAACTGTATTCTTTATTTGTACTTTGTGGCCACACTGATGGAACAGTGGCCACAGGTTATTCATAAAATACCACTGTTGCTGCAGATATAAAATTTCTAGTAACTCACCTCACTTAGGGCTTTTGCTCTTTAACTAGCTTATGAAAACCTTTAAATGACAATGCTGTCCCACAAACTGCAGTAGCACGGCTCAAGCATCATATTGTGCTTTGGAAATTTATCCCTTCCTGTGTAAGCTATTACACTAAAGAAATCTGCCTCAAGATCTTATTCTATATAGCTGAAGGGGTAAAGAGACAGAACATACAGCAAAATTTTATTCTTAATTTGTTGCTTGAGGATTTTAAAAATAAATTTATTGTTTTGATGGGATCAGAGAGTAACAAGGAGTTATAAGTTTTTGCTTTATTGTGCTTTGTGGACCTTTATTCAGTGTTACAGCGTATATGCTTTCTCACAGGCTTCCATCCAAGCATCTGTCTAGGGACAATTAGGCGAGTATTCATTGTGAGTATACATTATGAGGCAATTAAATAAGAGCTGCTCTCCTCAGAGAGGAGACAGAGTGAGATCTGGGGCATTAATTACCGGGATGTCATGAGAAACTGTAGTGAAGTAAGTCATCTGGTTCCAGCTTGAACTTGCAGCCAAGCTGCAAACTCACTGCAACTCGATACAGCAGAGGCAGATCCAGTGACAGCCCCTCTCTCAGCCCGGTGTGCGCCCCGGCTGGGGTAAGAAAAAGAAACCCTACTCTCCTTAACAACACCGAGAGACGTGGGAGCTCTTCATAAGCAAATACAGCAGTTGCCATTAATCCTTCGAAAAGAAAATGAAGGGGCTACTGAAACCTCCCCTTGGTTTTAGTTTCCGTGCTGGTTGCTGAGATGGTCTAGTGGACTGTTTAACCTAAGAAACCTCAGAAACTGCTAACAAGTTTTTAGTGGGTTAGACTGGCTGCTTGTACGTTACCTGCACACTTCACTGTTATGGATATTAATAATAAAAGAATAATTAAAAAAAATTGGTTCCTAAATTAATCAAAACTTTAGTTCTAAGTAGTAAAACCTTGTGCCAACAATCTGCTGCAAACTCTTTTTTGTCTGGCACACTTTGGTGAAAGAGCTTGAATTCTCCATGGTTGGGAGGGCCAAAGCAGCAAGAAGGAGGCTGTAAAACTGATGATTAATTTCGTGCTTTCCAAGTTGGTCCCATATTTTCTTCTGAGGCTGGTGGGATGGACTGATCATTTCAGTGGCTTCTTCCTGTGTTCTGTGTGAAAGGGTGACAGGCACAATAGCTGCAATAAGTCATTCACGCCTGATGAAGAGGAGGAGGAGGATGAAGAGGCAGAAGATGACACTGAGGCTGGAGGACCAGGCCAGGATCACCAGCAGCAATATTTTGTGAGAGGGTGAGCAGTGTGAGTTACAGCGATGCAATCACTGTCAAGACCAGAGTAAAAGCTCTAACAGGGGTCTGGACAGGAGTGAACATGTGTTTCTCAGGTCTCTCAGGAGGCCATGTGGACTTTGGCCTAGCATCCCTTTAATGACAATACATGGTTTTCAGGTTACAGCTGGCTTGAACCTGTCTGCCTTGGAGAGTCATTGCTGGCCTAACACAAGCCTTCTGTGAAGACATTTCCCAAGGTGATTAAATAAGACCTAGGCAGGAAGGACTAAATATTCAAATGTTCTGAAACTGGAGGTGACAGGCAAAGGGCATGACCTGCAGAGTGTGGACTGGCTATTGTGCTCAGGTTATGGACTTAAGCATTTGTCGGGAAGGTGGAGGAATCATCTATGATGATGGAGAGAATTGAGCTGATGGGAAGGTTGGAGAGGAACAGTCAAAGCTGGTTTTTTATGGAGTTTAAGTTACCAGCTGGATCGGCACTGGGACACAGTATCCTCCTGGAGAAAGTGGCTGCCCATGGCTTGGATGGGAGTATTATGTGCTGGGTTAAAAACTGTCTGGAGGGCTGGACACAGAGAGTGGTGGTGACTGGAGTTAAACCCTGTTGGCGGCTGGTCATGAGTGGTGTGCTTCAGGGCTCAGTATTGGGGGCTGTTCTCTTTAACATCTTCATCAATGATCTGGATGAGAGGATCAAGTACACCCTCAATAAGTTTTCAGTGTGCCCTTTTTCCCCACAGTGCCACCCAGTCTCACTAAATCATTGTTAGGAGACAGATGCCACAAGAAAACTAACTGTGGACCCAGCTTGAGTGTGAGTGCAAGTTGGGTGCGAGTGCTGATCTGCTGGAAGATAGAAAGGCTTTGCAAAGGGATCTGGACAGACTGGATGGATGGGCTGAGACCAACAGAATGAGGTTCTGTAAGGCCAAGTGATAGGTCGTGCACTTGAGCCACAACAACCCCAGGCAGTGCTACAGACTCAGGGAAGAATGGCTGGAGCTGCCTGTCAAAAAAGGACCTGGGGGTGTTGGTCAATTGTCAGCTGAACATGAGCCAGCAGTGTGCCCAGGTGGCCAAGAAAGCCAACAGCATCTTGGCTTGTATCAGGAACAGTGTGGTGAGTAGGACTCGGGAGGTGATTATCCCCCTGTACTCAGCACTGGTGAGGCCCTACCTTGAGTACTGTGTCCAGTTTTGGGCCCCTTACCACAAAAAAAGACATTGAGATGCTGGAGCGGGTCCAGAGAAGGGCAACGGAGCTGGTGAGGGGTCGGGAGCACAAATCTTATGAGTAAAGACTGAGGGAGCTGGGGTTGTTCAGCCTGGAGAAAAGGAGGCTGAGAGGAGACCTTATTGATCTCTACAGGTACCTCAAAGGAGGTTGTAGAGAGGTGGGTATTGGTCTCGTCTCCCAAGCCACAGGTGATAGAACAAGAGGAAATGGCCTCAAGTTGCACCAGGGGAGGTTTCGGATGGATATTAGGAAGATTTTTACACTGAAAAGCACAGAATCACAGAATCACCTAGGTTGGAAGGGACCTTTTAAGATCATCTAGTCCAATCAAAAAAAAAAAAAAAACCAAAAAACACCACCAAAAACCAACCAAACACACACACCACCACCACATCCACACCACACAAAACACCACCCAACTAATCCATATCCCCGAGCACCATGTCAACTCTTCTCTTGAATACCTCCAGGGATGGTGCCTCAACCACCTCCCTGAGCAGCCCATTCCAAGGCCTGATAACCCTTTCAGTAAAGAAATATTTCCT